>SJYC01004093.1:0-28762 GCA_006408675.1 Madoqua kirkii | reverse complement strand
AACTCTCACATCCATACATGACCACAGGAAAAACCATAGCCGTGACTAGACAGACCTTAGTCGGCAAAGTAGTGTCTCTGCTTTTCAATATACTATCTAGGTTGGTCATAACTTTTCTTCCAAGGAGTAAACGTCTGTTAATTTCATGGCTGCAGTCACCATCTGCAGTGATTTTGGAGCCCCCCAAAATAAAGTCTGACACTGTTTCCACTGTTTCCCCATCTATTTCCCATGAAGTGATGGGACCAGTTGCCATGATCTTCGTTTTCTGAACGTTGAGCTTTAAGCCAATTTTTTCACTCTCCTCTTTCACTTTCATCAAGAGGCATTTTAGCTCCTCTTCACTTTCTGTCATAAGGGTGGTGTCATCTGTATATCTGAGGTGATTGATATTTCTCCCAGCAATCCTGATTCTAGCTTGTGTTTCTTCCAGTCCAGTGTTTCTCATATAAGTTAAATAAGCATGGTGACAATATAAAGGCTTAATGCACTCTTTTCTGATTTGGAACCAGTGTGTTGTTCCATGTCCAGTTCTAACTGTTGCTTCCCGACCTGCATACAGGTTTCTCAAGAGGCAGGTCAGGTGGTCTGGTATTCCCATCTCTTTCAGAATTTTTCACAGTTTATTGAGATTCACATAGTTAAAGGCTTTGGAATAGTCAATAAAGCAGACAGATGTTTTTCTGGAACTCTCTTGCTTTTTCCATGATCCAGCAGATGTTGGTAATTTGATCTCTGGCTCCTCTGCCTTTTCTAAAAGCAGCTTGAACATCTGGAACTTTATGGTTCATGTATTACTGAAGCCTGGCTTGGAGAATTTGGAGCATTACTTTACTAGCATGTGAGATGAGTGCAATTGTGTGGTAGTTTGAGCCTTCTTTGGCATTGCCTTTCTTTGGGATTGAAATGAAAACTGACCTTTTCCAGTCCTGTGGCTACTGCTGAGTTTTCCAAATTTGCTGGCATATTGAGTGTAGCACTTTCACAGCATCATCTTCCAGGATTTGAAATAGGTCCACTGCAATGACATCACCTCCACTAGCTTTGTTCATAGTGATGTTTTTTAAGGCCCACTTGACTTCACATTCCAGGATATCTGTCTCTAGATGAGTGATCACGCCATCATGATTATCCAGGTCATGAAGATTTTTTTTGTACAGTTCCTCTGTGTATTCTTGCCACCTCTCCTTAATATCTTCTTCTTCTGTTTTGTCCATACCATTTCTGTCCTTTATCGAGCCCATCTTTGCATGAAATGTTCCCTTGGTGTCTCTAATTTTCTTGAAGAAATCTCTAGTCTTTCTCATTCTGTTTTTTTTTTCCTCTATTTCTTTGCATTGATTGTTGAAGAAGGCTTTCTTATCTCTTCTTGCTATTCTTTGGAACTCTGCGTCCAGATGCTTATATCTTTCCTTTTCTCCTTTGCTTTTTGCCTCTCTTCTTTTCACAATTACCTGTAAGGCTTCCCCAGACAGCCATTTTGCCTTTTGAATTTCTTTTCCATGGGGATGGTCTTGATCTCTGTCTCCTGTATAATGTCACGAACCTCATTCCATAGTTCATCAGGCACTCTATCAAATCTAGGCCCTTAAATCTATTTCTCATTTCCACTCTATAATCATAAGGCATTTAGCTCATACCTGAATGGTCTAGTGCTTTTCCTTACTTTCTTTACCTTAAGTCTGAATTTGGTGATGATCTGAGCCACAGTCAGCTCCTGGTCTTGTTTTTGTTTACTGTATAGAGCTTCTCCATCTTTAGTTGCAAATAATATAATCAGTCTGATTTCGGTGTTGACCATCTAGTGATGTCCATGTGTAGAGTCTTCTCTTGTGTTGTTGGAAGAGGATATTTGCTATGACCAGTGCATTATCTTGGCAAAACTATTAGTCTTTGCACTGCTTCATTCCACATTCCAAGGGCAAATTTGCCTGTTACTCCAAGTGTTTTTTGACTTCCTGCTTTTGCATTCTGGTCCCCTATAATGAAAAGGACATCTTTTTGGGGTGTTAATCTAAAAGGTCTTTTAGATATTCATAGATTCATTCAACTTCAGCTTCTTCATCATTACTGGTTGGGGCATAGACTTGGATTACTGTGATATTGAATGGTTTGCCTTGGAAACAAACAGAGATCATTCTGTCATTTTTGAAATTGCATCCATGTATTGAAATTGCATCCATGTACTGCATTTCCGACTCTTTTGTTGACCATTATGGCTACTCCATTTCTTCTGAGGGATTCCTGCCCACAGTAGTAGATATAATGGTTTTCTGAGTTAAATTCACCCATTCCAGTCCATTTTAGTTCACTGATTCCTAGAATGTTGACATTCACTCTTGCCATCTTTAATTTGACCACTTTGAATTTGCCTTGATTCATGGATCTAACATTCCAGGTTTATATGCATTATTTCTCTTTACAACATCGGACCTTGCTTCTATCACCAGTCACATCCACAGCTGGGTATTGTTTTTGCTTTAGCTCCATCCCTTCATTCTTTCTGGAGTCATTTCTCCATTGAAGGTCAGGAAAGGTGGTAGTGTGGAGCTACCCCTCATTTAAGGTAAGGAGCAGCGACTGTGCTTTGCTGAAGCAGCCGTGAAGAGATCTTCCATGCCCAAGGTAAGAGAAACCCATGTAAGATGGTAGGTGTTACAAGAGGGCATCAGAGGGCAGACACACTGAAACTATACTCACAGAAAAGTAGCCAGTCTAATCACACTAGGACCGCAGTGTTGTCTAACTCAATGAAACTAAGCCATGCCCGCGGGGCAACCCAAGACTGGCGGGTCATGGTGGAGAGGTCTGACAGAATGTGGTCCACTGGAGAAGGGAATGGCAAACCACTTCAGTGTTCTTGCCTTGAGAACCCCATGAACTTGTTCATTACTAGAATATATTATAGAAAAGAAACTGACTTCATACCTTAGTTCAGTTTAGTTCAGTCTCTCAGTCGTGTCCGACTCTTTGTAACCCCATGAACCACAGCACACCAGGCCTCCTTGTCCATCATCAACTCTTGGAGTCCACCCAAAGCCATGTTCATTGAGTCAGTGATGCCATCCAACCATCTCATCCTCGGTCGTCCCTCATACCGTAACCTGCAACCTTTACTGCAATCACTTACTAATTTTATGTTTTTTTAATTCTTTATTTTTCTGCATAAATGATCATGTCACCTGTGAGCAAAGATAGTTTTATTTCTACCTTCTTAATCTGTATACCTTGTATTTCTTTTTTTTTTGTATTATTGCATTAGTATAATGTTGAAAAAGAGTAGAGAGAGTGGATACCTTCATGTTGTTCCTGATCTTAATGAGAGTGCTTCACGTTTCTCAACATTAAATGTAATTTTAGCTAAGGTTTGTTGTTTGTTTTTTAATCAAATTGAGAATATCCACTTTATTTCTAACCTGCTCAGTATTCCTATCAGCAATGGATAATGTTGAATATTGTGAGATACTTTTTTCTGTATTTATTAATATGACTGAATAATCACTCTTATTTAGCCTTATAATGGGATGGGTTACTTTAATTGATTTTTGAGTGTTGAATCATCCTCACATACCTAGGATTATCCCTCTTGCTTGTGGTGTATAATTTCTTTTATACATTGTTGGATATGACTTGCAATTTTTTCTCTAGAATTTTGTGTATATATTTATAAGGGATGTTGATCTTTAGTTTTCTGGCAATGTCTTTGTCTGATTTTGGTACTGGGATAATGGTAGCCTTGTGGAATGAAGTAGGGAGTATTTCCTCTGCTTTTTTCCTCTAAAAAATATTATAGAGAATTAGTATAATTTCTTCTATTAGTATTTGATAGAATTCACCAGTAAACTGATCTGAGCCTGATTCTTTCTGTTTTGGAAAGTGTGTGTGTCTGTTTGGGTATGTGTGTGTGCTCATTCGTGGCTGACTCTTTGTGACTCTGTGGGCTGTAGCTCTCAAGGTTCTCTGTCCATGGAATTTTCCCAGCAAGAATACTGGAGTGGTTTGTCGTTTCCTACTCCAAAGGATCCTCCCAAACCAGAGACAGAAACTGCATCTCCTGCATATCCTGTATTGCATTTCCTGGTGGATTGTTTGTCACTCTACCTCTCTATATATAATTTCTTTTTTAACACTTCAGATTCAATTGTTGATAGATACTCAGATTCTTCTGTGTCTTGGCTTATGTAAATAATGCTGCTGTGACTACTGTGGCACATATATTATTTCTAATTGTTATTTTCATTTTCTTCAGATATATACTCAGGAATGGAATTTTTGGGTCATATGGTAGTTATATTTTTAGTTTTTTTATTGGAGGAAAATTGCTTTACAATGTTGTGGTTGGTAGTGCTATTTATATTTTAAAATTTTGAGGAAATTCTACGCTGTTTTCCATAGTGGCTGTACCAGTTTACATTACCAGCAACAGTGTACTGAGGTTTCTTTATCTCCAAATACTTGTCAGTGTTATTATTTTCTGTCTTTTGATAATAGCCATTTGCCAGGTGTGAAGCGACATCTCATCGTGATTTAGATTTGAATCTCCTTGATAATTAACGATGTTGACCGTCATTTCATGTGCCTGTTGTCCATCTGTATCTCTTCTTTGGAATTTTTTTTTCTAAACTTAAACTTTTTATTTTGTATTGTGATATAGTCAGTTACAATGTTGTAGTTTCAGGTGAACAGTGAAGGGACTCAGCCATAAATATACATGTATCTATTCTCTCCCAAACCCCTCTAGCATCCAGGTTGGCATATAACATTGAATAGAGTTCCATGTGCTCTATAATAGCTTGCTGGTTATCCATTTTGAATATAGCAGTGTGTACATGATTTTCCTAGACTCCCTAACTATCCCTTTTCCCGCCAACCAAGAAACGTACTTATGGAAAATGTTTATTCAGATTTTTTGAACGTTTTTAGTAGTTTTTTTTTTTTTTTAAATCTTGAGCTTCATGAGATGTTTGTATATTGGGGAAATTAATCCCTTTTTGGTCACATTGCTTTTAAGTTTCTCACCATTGAATATGCTGCTAACTGCTTTTTTGTGTGTTAATGTCTTATATTATATTGAGATATGTTCACTATATACAAACTTTTTGAGAGAGATTCTGTATGAATAGATATTGACTTTTGTCAGATGTTTTTTTCCATGCCTATAGTGATGATCATGTGATTTTATCCATTGTTGTGTTAATGTAATATATCATATTAATTGATTTGTGGATATTGAACAGCTTATGTAAATAATGCTGCTGTGACTACTGTGGCACATATATTATTTCTAATTGTTATTTTCATTTTCTTCAGATATATACTCAGGAATGGAATTTTTGGGTCATATGGTAGTTATATTTTTAGTTTTTTTATTGGAGGATAATTGCTTTACAATGTTGTGGTTGGTAGTGCTATTTATATTTTAAAATTTTGAGGAAATTCTACGCTGTTTTCCATAGTGGCTGTACCAGTTTACATTACCAGCAACAGTGTACTGAGGTTTCTTTATCTCCAAATACTTGTCAGTGTTATTATTTTCTGTCTTTTGATAATAGCCATTTGCCAGGTGTGAAGCGACATCTCATCGTGATTTAGATTTGAATCTCCTTGATAATTAACGATGTTGACCGTCATTTCATGTGCCTGTTGTCCATCTGTATCTCTTCTTTGGAATTTTTTTTTCTAAACTTAAACTTTTTATTTTGTATTGTGATATAGTCAGTTACAATGTTGTAGTTTCAGGTGAACAGTGAAGGGACTCAGCCATAAATATACATGTATCTATTCTCTCCCAAACCCCTCTAGCATCCAGGTTGGCATATAACATTGAATAGAGTTCCATGTGCTCTATAATAGCTTGCTGGTTATCCATTTTGAATATAGCAGTGTGTACATGATTTTCCTAGACTCCCTAACTATCCCTTTTCCCGCCAACCAAGAAACGTACTTATGGAAAATGTTTATTCAGATTTTTTGAACGTTTTTAGTAGTTTTTTTTTTTTTTTAAATCTTGAGCTTCATGAGATGTTTGTATATTGGGGAAATTAATCCCTTTTTGGTCACATTGCTTTTAAGTTTCTCACCATTGAATATGCTGCTAACTGCTTTTTTGTGTGTTAATGTCTTATATTATATTGAGATATGTTCACTATATACAAACTTTTTGAGAGAGATTCTGTATGAATAGATATTGACTTTTGTCAGATGTTTTTTTCCATGCCTGTAGTGATGATCATGTGATTTTATCCATTGTTGTGTTAATGTAATATATCATATTAATTGATTTGTGGATATTGAACCATCCATATATCCCTGGAATAAATCCAACTTGATCATGGTGTGTATGATTCTTTTTATAAATGGTAGAATTCAGTGTGTTATTATTTTGTTGAGGATTTTTTAATTTATATTCATCAGAGATATTGGTCTGTAATTTTTTCTTCTTTTTCATGTCTTTGTCTGGTTTTGGTATTAGTTAATAGTGGCTTCATAAAAGTAATTAATAAAGAAAAGTGTTCCGTCCTCTTCAGTTTTTTTGGAATACTTTAAAAGGACAGGTATTAACTTTTCTTTATAATTGCCCTGTGTTTGATGGGGTTCCCCTGTGAAGTTATTCAGTCTTGGACTTCTGTTTGTTGGGAATTTTGTTGATTACCAATTCAGTACTAGTAATTTGTCTGTTCAGATTATCTTTTTCTTCCTGATTTAATCTTGAATGATTATATACTTCTAGAAAATGTCCATTTCTTTAAGTTGCTCAGTTTCTTGACATATAACTATTTATAATATCCTTTTATTTTTAAAAAATTTCTCTGATCTCTGTTATACTTTTTTCTCTTTCATTTTTTCCTTTTTTTTTTTCCCTCATGAACCTCTGCTCCTTCCTCTCTTCTCTGAGACCCCTTTAATGCAAATGTTAGTATGTGTGATCTTATCTTAGAACTCCCTAAACTAATCTCATTTTTTTAAAATATATTTTTGAGGTTCTGATTGGGAAATTTCCATTATTATATCTTCAAGATCATGTATGCATTTTCCTATATCACCTGACCTGCTGTTAATTCTCTCTAGTGTATTTCTAATTTCAGTTGTTGTATTCTTCAGCTCTGACTAGTTCTTTTTTATATTTTTCTAGTTCTTCATTAAAATCTTTGCTGTATTCATCCATCCTTTTTCCAACTTTAGTTAACATTCTTATTACTATTGCTTTGGACTCTTCTTCAGGTAAATTATATATCTGTATCATTAGGGTTCAGATTTTTTCCCTTGTTTTTTTATTTGGAACATATTCCTCTGTCTTCTCATTTTGTTTCATGTTCTCTGTCTCTGTGAAGTCTGGTATAACGGTTACCTTTCTCAGGCTTGAAGACATGTTCTTGTGTGGATCCATCCATCTGCAGTCTGACTAGAGCAAGATCTGAAGTAAGCATGTGCCGCATCTTTCCCCAAAGTATGCTGGCAGCCACTGTCTTATGGGAGGTAGAGCTGGAGTTGCACGGGCTAGAGCCAGAGCTAGGTACTGCCTGGGGTATTGCCTATGCTCAGCTGACTACAGGTTTTTCTCAGGAGTGGAGCTGGGACCAAAGGTACTGAAACAGGAGCACCGAGGGTGTTGGGTTTCTCCCAGGTTTGATGGCAGTCTCTACCTTGGGAACTTAGGGACTGGGGCCTGAGGGCTTGGTGCTGTATTTCTGTGCTGATTTCATTTTTGCCCCTGATGTGCATGCCTTGGCTAGCAGCTGAGTTGGGGCCAGAGAGATTGGTGACATTTCACTACTTGATTTTATTCCCTCTCAAGTGTGTGCAGGTATGCATGCCTGCAGTGATGGTTCTGCCCTTAAGCTAGTATTGCTTCTTCCTGAGTGTATACACTGACAATGTATACACTGGTTCTGACTGCCTCCACCCTGGTCAGAGACAAGGCTAGCACTGGAGCAGGCTCTGTTTCCTCTGCACGTGCTTGCTGTTGTTGGCAATGGCAGCCTCTGCCTTAGTGGGGACCAGTGCAGGAGCAAGAGAGGCTGAAGCAGGATCCCACTGAGGACTTGGGGATGGAGAGGTCCTTGCAAGCTGGGCAGAGGCTATGGGAGTTTTCATTCTGCTGCCTCTGAACTCCAGTTGGGAACAAACAAGTTTCTGCTCGGAAAGCTCTTCAAGAGCATGGTTTGGTTTTCTTACAACCCTCCTGTAACTACACTGGTGTTCAAACCAGTGAAGGAATTGTCTTCCTGGTGTCAGACCCCAGGGCCAGAGTGACCAATAAGTGACTTGAACCTTGTGCTCCCTAGGAAGGGCCTCCATATCTATAATATGCCCCTCTTCCTCTGTATCCTCTGCCAGGTGTGTGGGTCCCCAACATGTTACTTCTTCCTTCTTCTCAGACTCCATGTGGGGATTTCTTGACAGGTTTGGTTGTAGAACAGTGCTGCAAGTCCCCAAGTCAATTTCAACAGAACTGTGCTATAGTTGTAATTTTGATATGTTCATGGGAGAAGGTGAGCCTAGAGCTCTCCTCTGTCATCTTGATCTCCATCCTGTTGAGTATCTTTGAACTGTATCTTAGGCCCTGTATTTTTGTTGTTGTTGAAAGGTAGACATGATGTACTAGATAAAGACCAAGACAAAAAGCATGTAATATATAGGCCTTTAAGAATAGGATGATAATGTTGAGGGGGAAATATTCTATCCTCCTATGATTACATCTTAGTCCTTTGGTGAGTCTGGGACCCTGGACTGTGAACTTCACCAGTGCTTCTCTGTTTTGTCTGTGTGTGTGTGTGTGTGTGTGTGTGTGTGTTTCCTTTCTTGAGTGGAAGCAGATAGCTAGAAGAAGCTGGTTGGGTAGTTCTCTTTCACATCCTAATTTTCCAGCTACGTCTCCCACACAGATTAGGATCTGACGGGATTTGTCGACTCATTGGGAAAGACCCTGATGCTGGAAAAGATTGAGAGCAGGAGGAGAAGGCGGTGACAGAGGATGAGATGGTTGGATGGCATCACCTATTCAATGGACATGAGTTTGAGCAAATTCTGGGAGATAGTCAAAGACAGGCAAGTCTGGTGTGCTGCAGTTCATGGGGTTGCAGAGTCAGACACAACTTAGTGACTGAACAACAGGCTCTGGTGAAATAGTTTTTCCTTAGGGCACATTTTTTGGGGGAATAGATTGCTCTCATATATTGCAAAAGGCTTATTTTCCCTCCCTCTGCTGGAAGTAGAAGGGGATTTTTCTCCAGTCACTGAGAACTTGGTAGGGCTCCCTGAGGTAAAAACTCACAAAACTCAGGGTGACTAGGTCCCACTCAAATTTTTAATCTCTCAGGCTTGTCCACTGAGCCTGTAGCAATCCATTGATTATAACTCAGGTTTTCCTACCCAGGCACTGTTTCTTCTGCTTGCGTTTTTGTTCTCTGATAATTTGTGATTCTCTGTCTCTTTTTGTCTCCAACTTCTAGGGCAGCACTTTACCTTGTGACCTTACTTTTCTAATGCATCTAAAAAGCTTGTTGATTTTCCAGTTTGTTTAACATTTTAGTTCTGCTCATTTTCATTGTTATTTCTCTTCTGCTTGGCTTGTTATCTTGCAGAATGTAGGCACTTTATAAATACATGTTGAATGAGTATATGAAAGAAAGAATATATTAATGCATAAAAGAATAACTACATATGACTCTTGATTTACTTTGCTGCTCTGATCCTGGAGGACACAAAATGATTGCATGCTGGAGCAGCAGATGCTTTGTTCGGACTGCTGACTTTGGACACCCTCTCCCCCACTACACCCTGTCCCCTTCTCCCTGGCCCTCATACAGTTCACAGTGATGCAACTCCAGGAGTTAAGATATGAGAGGTAGGATAGAAATCTTTGTCCCTCCTCCTCCTTAATCCTTCTTTCTTCTCCCTTCATTTATTATAAAGGAGTGAGAGCCAATCATTTCCAGCAAGGAAAGAACTTGTGTGTCTTGGAGATGCTCTTGTTCAGATGCTCAAGTCAGTCTACTCATCACATGACAGACTGATAGTTGGGAGACAAAATGTTGAAGCAAGGAAATTGGGGCAACCAAGAAGATAGTGGACTAGTGTCCTGGAGTATCATCTTGTCTGGATATGGATGCTAGTATGTTTTATAGAACAGATAGGGGGAGGAGGTGAGGCCATTAAACAAAAAGGTGTAAGTCTTGTGGAATATCTCCTGGCCTGGCCAGTATTGGGGAGGGGGTGTGATAATATATATTTTGTTCTTTTCTGCATCCATTCATAGGTGGGCAGTGTCAGAATGTCTCCCTGTGAGCTGAACAAAGGCACTTTAGTTTAATACTCAAGTAAGTAAAGCAGGGTTCCCCCAGGCAGGTCTTTTTCTATGCTTAGAGCTATGGACAGCATCCTTTCAGTAATTATAATAACAAAAGCAACAGAGAACAAAGGTTAAAGTAAAAGAAACAGATCCAACGTGGAGTTAGATTCTGTTCTTCCCTGTTACACATTGAAGAGTGGGAGGTCTCTATTAATGAGAATTTGAGCATTAGACACAAGGTGAGGTAGGAAGATTAAAATAAGACTTTGGAGGAAATGGCAGAGGGACTAAAAAAAATGAGGTTGAAAGGAAGACCAATGTGTGGAGGATCCTCCCTGTGTCATCTAATGTGACATGTAATCCCACACTGACATGTGATCCAGTGGAGTCACCTTTAGGCATCCCTCAGGAGACACAGAATATTATTTAATCAAGAATAAGTACAACTGGGCTTTCTCTTAGGAAATAGTAATAATAATAAAAGCTCTTTTCACATCCTTTTAGACATTATAGATCATAATGACAGGTTTACAAAGGCCTAGGCATTCCTATTTTGGGGGGAGGGATCTCTGACTATTGGAAATGGCAACCCACTCCAGTACTCTTGCCTGGAGAATCCCATGGAGGGAGGAACCTGTTAGGCTACAGTCCATGGGGTTGCAAAGAGTCGAACACGACTAAGCAACTTCACTTTCACACATTTTGACTATTGAAGGGATAACACACACATTAAGAAGATGCCACCTGCTGCTCCATTGCTAACAACCCCTGGGATTTGGTAAGCATAAATCTACTGGATGCTTTTGACCATGCCTCTTGTTTGTGTTATGCCCAGGGTCCAGATCCCCAAAACTGAGAGAATAAGACGTTCACGGTAATGCAGTAGACAAAGGGGTTTTATTGCTAGCTTGAGCTAGGGCTCAGGTCTCATCCAACACAGTGGAATCTGACAAGAGACCCAAGCTCTAAAAAACAGTGGTATTTATACATTTGTTCCTTCTTTGTTGCAGTAGCAGAGCTGGCAGATGGTGATTGGTTAATTCATGCGCAAAATTCGAAAAATGGGAGTCTCTGGGTCTGATTGGTCACCCATTTCCCGGGCTGGCCATGGGTCCTGATTGGTTCTCTTTTCCTGAGCCTGATTTTATTTTCCTGGGCTGGCTGTTGATTGGCTTTTGTGTGCTGAGCTAATTTCAGGGAAACTGAAACTTACCTTTCTGAGGAAATCGGAGCTACAGTTCCGTAGGACCTGTCGTGGTGCTGGTCCAGCCCTAACAGTTTGATATCCTTTTGGAAAAGCAAAACATGTTTTATTTCTTTGACAATTAAAACATTAAAAATAAAAGGTGGTTCAAGTGCTGGCATGTCCAACTGCAGTGCCTGTAAGTAAAGAACAGATTCTTTCCTCTCACTTGTGCCCACCAGAAGCAGATAAAAAGGAAAATAATAAAAACTGAGATAAGCTACGGTGTCAGGGTAGCATTTTAAATAATATAATATTGAAGTTTTATTTTTTCTTTATTCTCTTCCTGAGAACATTTGCTAGGTTCTTATTTATATAGGCAAACTTGAGATGACTATTCAACAATGCTGAGTCCAAACACACACTTTATTGTATACAGACTTTTGGTATGTGAAGACTTAATGTCCCTGCTTTTTCATCCTCCTGTTTAATAGCTTGCAGAAGGTATGGACAGAGGAGTTACAGTAGGGCCTAGCAGCATCTAGAGCCACTCCATTAGGATTAGACTGGTACCAAAAGTCCTCTTGTCTGTTTCTTTCCACTCAGTTCAGTTCAGTTGCTCAGCTGTGTCTGACTCTTTGTGACCTCATGAACTGCAGCACGCCTGGCCTCCCTGTCCATCACCAACTCCTGGAGTCCACCCAAACCCATGTCCATCGAGTTGATGATGCCATCCAACTGTCTCATCTTCTGTCATTCCCTTCTCATCCTGCCCTCAATCTTTCCCAGTATCAGGGTCTTTTCCATTGAGTCAGGTCTTCGCATCAGGTGGCCAAAGTATTGAAGTTTCAACTTCAATATCCATCCTTCCAATGAACCAGGACTGATCTCCTTTAGGGTGGACTGGTTGGATCTCCTTGCAGTCCAAGGGACTCTCAAGAGTCTTCTCCAACACCACAGTTACCCTTGAATCTAATTGCCCAGTTGTGATCTGGTTTCAACCCAACTTGACAACTCATGTCCAGAATACTCCTGGAATATGTATGTAGCTTTTGTTGTTTAGTCACTAAGTCATGTCCGAATCCTCGCGACCCTGTGGACTGTAGCCCTCCATGCTCCTCTGGCTATGGGCTTCTCTAGGCAAGAATACTAGAGTGGCTTGCTATTTCCTTCTCCAGAAATATGTAGTTTAGGGCATGTATTTTAACTTTGATCTGACTGCCTTCCACTTTGATTGACTCACTCTGCTTATACTACTCAATTGGAAACTCCTGAGCCTCACACTTTCAAAGGCACAGGACCCCGTTTTGTTTGCTATTAAGCATCTTTATTAATGGAGTGTTGTGTAATGTAAAAACGCCATCTATTTTGCAATTAAACAAATGTGGAGAAAACTAGTAACCTCTGTAGTGTCAGTTTCCTCATTTGCAAATGGAAAGGTTAATAAGAATTGTAAAGATGAACAGTTAGGAAGACCTGTTATACTATCAGCCATATTAGTAGTTGCCCAGAATGGCTTTTAAAAGTAAATGAATTCAAATAGAAACCCAAATATTCCCAAAACTTAGGGTGTGGGGGAAGCATAACTAAACCATGTAAAGCCAATGTTTTAAAGGACATAATTGGTTAATAAGATGTTTATATCTGAATCAGAATTTTAGGATGAATGTAATATATCCAAACTTTCATAACAAATTAAACATAATGTTTATTGCTGATGCTTTAATTCTGTGCCACATATTTACAATACAGTTTATGTCAACATAGGTCTAGTGTAATTTTAGAACTATGCATGAAACTTTTTTTTTTAAATTTTGGAGGATGCAAGAGATTTTCTTGCACATTGAAATGAAATGGGTTAGTCTGATCAATAATTTGGCAAAATAATGCTACCAAAAAAAGGCACATTGAGTTGATTTTTTTTTCCAGACTGATATTTTTCTCTGAATGAACAGTCATGGCAGTCACTGTGGGTTTTTTGTTGTTGTTATTACTGTTTTTGCTTTGTCCTTTCTTTTCCACTTTTTTCCTCAAGAGGCCACCTTTCTCTCAGGATGTGTTCTGGCACTCTGTGCACTGTCTGTTCGCATCTCTCTCTGTTTCCCCTGACACTAATAGAATTGGAATATTGACTTTCCCCTAGTGGGCTGGCAAAGGGATGCTCTGACCATTTTCAGCTTGAGAAGTCCATTTTGGAGGCACTCGTCATAGTCACTTCAGTCTTCTGATGCTGAAAAAACATACTATACCCTGCTCATGCTTTTGGAAAAAAAAAATCACCTGTAAAGGCAGCCCAGTGCTATATTTTCTAATTGACAAGAAATGGACCCACCAGGTTACATGGCTATTGATGTTATATACCAAAGAATACATCTTTCTAAATGTAGGTGTCTGTGTGAGATACTTCCTGGAGGAATTTGCTCTTGGATGTGTTTCTAGATTGAAAGTTGGTTTTCAGTCTGTTTTAGAATTTGGACAAGTTCTTTCTCTTTTACTTTTTACCTGCACTAGGTCCATCATCAGAGTCTTAATCATAGCTGATCTGTGAATATAACTACATTGTTTCTAAGCAACCTCATGAATAAAGAAAAACAACGGTATTTGCCTGTGATTGTGCGGGTGAAATTTGATAAGGAAACAGATGGTACTTTGTTGCTTCCAGGAATTTTCAGTAAGTAAGCTGATATTGAAAGTGGTTTGCAAAAAAAAAAAAAATCAAATAAAACTAGTAGTAGTATACATTTTTTTTCAAATTGATTACATACTTTAAGCACTGAATTCCATCAGACTCAGAGCTTATAAACCTCAGAATTTCATATTTCTGAATATAAACTTCAAGGCATCCAGGGCTGATTATAAATGTCAGCCTTCCAATGAGTTGACAGATGACCTCCCCTAAGTCAGAAGCCTGAACACCCTATTAATTCCATAACAGGTGGCAAACCTCCTACTACCAAGTGAGTCAAGAGTGAAGCATATTTTAAGCAAATATTATGAAAGTTGTCTCCCCTGATTAAGAGATATATTTTAGGGGACACCGATGTTTTCAAATGTGAGTACATTAAATGTAAGTATTTTGAATTTTTAGAAGCATGCAATAGATAAATATAGGAGTATCATCATAGAAACATGTAACATACATTAAACCAATGCATGCAGACCTCTTTCTTATGATATATTATAAAATTATATTTTTATATGCACACTATCATCTTATAATATTCTATGTAATCTATATACACTTGATTCTAAAGATTGAATACACTCAACTATACAGACACACACACACGTACATACACATACCTCACAGTTCAGTTCAGTTCAGTCGCTGAGTTGGATTCAACTCTTTGTGACCCCATGGACTGCAGCATGCCAGGCCTCCCTGTCCATCACCAACTCCCAGAGTTTACCCAAACTCATGTCCGTTGTGAAGAAAGCAATGGCAACCCACTCCAGCACTCTTGCCTGGAAAATCCGATGGATGGAGGAGCTTGGTTGGCTAGAGTCCATGGGATCGTGAAGAGTTGAACACAACTAAGCGACTTCACTTTCACTTTTTACTTTTATGCATTGGAGAAGGAAATGGCAACACTCTCCAGTATTCTTTCCTGGAAAATCCCAGGAACAGAGGAGCCTGGTGGGATGCTATCTATGGGGTCACACAGAGTCGAAAAAATGACTGACACAACTTAGCAGCAGCAGCAGCAGGTCTATTGAGCCCGTGATGCCATCAAACCATCTCATCCTCTGTCGTTCCCTTCTCCTACTGCTCCCAATCCCTCCTAGCATCAGGATCTTTTCAAATGAGTCAGCTCTTCACAACAAGTGGCCGAAAGTACTGGAATTTCAGCTTCAATATCAGACCTTCTAGTGAACACTCAGGACTGATCTCCCTTAGGATGGACTGATTGGATCTCCTTGCAATCCAAGGGACTCTCAAGAGTCTTCTCCAGCACCACAGTTCAAAAGCATCAGTTCTTTGCTGCACAGCTTTTTTATAGTCCAACTCTCACATCCATACATGACTACTGAAAAAACCATAGCCTTGACTAGATGGACCTTTGTTGACAAAGTAATGTCTCTGGTTTTTAATGTGCTGTCTAGGTGGGTCATTGCTTTTCTTCCAAGGAGTAAGTATCTTTTAATTTCATGGCTGCAGTCACTATCAGCAGTGATTTTGGAGCCCCCCAAAATAAAATCTGACACTGTTTCCCCGTCTATTTTCCATGAAGTGATGGGACCAGATGCCATGATCTTAGTCTTCTGAATGTTGAGCTTTAAGCCAACTTTTTCACTCTCCTCTTTCACTTTCATCAAGAGGCTTTTTAGTTCCTCTTCACTTCTGCCATAAGAGTGGTATCATCTGCATATCTGAGGTTATTAATATTTCTCCTGGCAATCTTGATTCCACCTTGTGTTTCTTCCAGCACAGCGTTTTTCATGATGTACTCTGCATAGAAGTTAAATAAGCAGGGTGACAATACATAGCTTTGACGTACTCCTTTTCCTACTTGAAACCAGTCTGTTTTTCCATGTCCAGTTCTAACTGTTGCTTCCTAACCTGCATACAGATATCTCAAGAGGCAGGTTAGGTGGTCTGGTATTCCCATCTCTTTCAGAATTTTCCACAGTTTATTGTGACCCGCACAGTCAAAGGCTTTGGCCTAGTCAGTAAAGCAGAAATAGATGTTTATTTTTTGGAAGTCTCTTGCTTTTTTGATGATCCAGTGGATGTTTGCAATTAGATCTCTGGTTTATCTCCCTTTTCTAAATCCAGCTTGAACATCTGGAAGTTCACGGTTCATGTATTGTTGAAGCCTGGCTTGGAGAATTTTGAGCATTACTTTGCTACTGTGTGTGAGATGAGTACAATTGTGTGGTAGTTTGAACTTTCTTTGGGATTGGAATGAACTGACCATTTGCCACCTGTGGCCACTGCTGAGTTTTCCAAATTTGTTGGCATATTGAGTGCAGCGCTTTCACAGCATCATTGTTTTAGGATTTCAAATAGCTCAACTGAGAGTTTTGTCAGCTCCACTAGCTTTGTTCATAGTGATGCTTCCTAAGGCCCACTTGACTTCACATTCTGGGATGTCTGGCTGTAGGTGAGTGATCACACCATTGTGATTGCACACACTACATACATGTATACATATGGAGAATTTTTAGAAACTTTCAAAAATAAAATTATCCACAGTGAATTTGCCTGTGCACTGTTTAAAGCCCAAACACTTAAATAATGTTTCTTTGAAGAAGAGAGGTGAAACTTTCTTATTTGTCAGCATGAAGAAAAGTATATCTTTCTTATTCATTATAGTAAAAATTCTAAATAAAATGGTTATAAATTTAACAGAGATACCTTAAGTGAACACTGTATTACATGGAGATAGGTGTTATTCCAGTAATGCTATTTACCTTAATATTGGTTATTTTCCTATTCTTTACCATTATGATTTATTACAGGATATTGAATATAGTTCTCTCTGCTATACAGTAGGTCCTTGCTGTTTTATCTATTTACTTATAGTAGTGTGTAGGACTTCCCTGATGGCTCAGATGGTAAAGTATCTGTCTACAATGCAGAAGACCCAGGTTAGATCCCTGGGTTGGGAAGATCCCCTGGAGAAGGAAATGGCAACCCACTCCAGTACTATCACCTGGAAAAATCCCATGGACAGAGGAGCCTGGTAGGTTACAGTCCATGCAATCTCAAAGAGTCGGACACGACTGAGCGACTTCACTTTTCACTTTCAGTATGTATCTGCTAATACCAAACTCCTAACCTGTCCCTTCCCAATCTTGTCCCCCTTGGCAACCATAGCTCTGTTTTCCATCTGTGAGTCTGTTTCTGTTTTAAATAAGTTCATTTGTGTCATATTTTGTGTCATATTTTAGATTCCACATTTAAGTGTTATAGTAATGGATTTCTGTTTTTCTTTCTGACTTAGCTCACTTAGTATAATCTCTCACTCTATCTGTGCTTCTGACAGTGGCATTACTTCATTCTTTTTTATGACTAATATTCCATGTATGCATATACCACATCTCTTTTATCCATTCTCGTGCTGATAGACAGGTTGCTTCCATGTCTTGGCTACTGCACTGCTTCCATGTCAGTTGTTGCTGCTGTGAGCATGAGGTGCAGGTATCTCTCTGAATGACAGTTTTGTCTCAGTATATACCCAGTAGTGTGTTGCTAGATCCTATGCCAACTCTTATTTTTAGTTTTTTGAGGAACCTCATACTGTTCTCCATAGTGGTTGGATCAGT
This sequence comes from Madoqua kirkii, assembly GCA_006408675.1. NCBI lineage: Eukaryota > Metazoa > Chordata > Mammalia > Artiodactyla > Bovidae > Madoqua > Madoqua kirkii. The sequence goes on along the minus strand of SJYC01004093.1, from coordinate 11,018 downwards.
TTACATTTCCACCAACAGTGTTGAAGGGTTCTCTTTACACCTTCTCCAGTATTTATTTGTAGACTTTTTAATGATGGCCATTCTGACCACTGTGAGATGGTACCTCACTGTGGTTTTGCTTTGCATTCCTCTGATAATTAGTGAAGTCAGGCATCTTTTCACTTGCCTACTGGCCAGCTCCAAACACTACTTTACATTCCTGTGAACTATAAATGCTTGTCCTCACATTGTTCTCACTTCCAGACCCTCTTTTCCCATGTTCCTTGTTTTTCTTCTGCCTTAGAAGCAACTGACATTTTTTACTCATAATTCTGGAAGCTGGGAATCCAAGATCAAGGTGCCATCTTGATCTAATGAGGGCCCTCCTCTTGAGGTTCATAGCTGGTTCCTTTATGCTGCGACCTCATGTGGTGGAAGAAATTCCCTGTTCCTTGCTTCTCACCTCAGACTCCTGCCTCTCGCCTGAGTCTCTGCTTCCTCATCCTCTTCCTCCCTTCATTCTCTTCCTTTGAGTCTCTGCTGCTTCATTCTCTTCTTCATTCTCATTCTCTCCATTCTGCTTCAGGTATTGGAACTTTATCCTCTGTTCGTCCTCTCACACATAGATATTACTTGCATTAGTTGCTTTTCGTGTTTTGTTCTTATTATTTCTATGCTTTTCAGCATATTTTCTCTTTCTCTCCTCCTCCTATTTCAGTCTGGGATAAGTAGCAAGAGTCTAAAATATCCTCAAGGAGATGACTGTCCTCTTAATCCTAAAGACTGTGCCTCTCTGCACAGGCCAGGCTATGTGAACCCCCCCTGCAGGCTTCTGTTGTCTGGAGCAGATGTCTTCTGGGGGTATTCCCATGCCTCCCGTGGGTTGCAAATCTCTCATGGAAGATTTTCTTGGTCCTATTAGGCTGGTCAGCATTCTCATTATTTATCCCCAATGTCATTTTGGTTCCTAAGTCAAAGGGTTATTTATTTTACTGTGCATTTAGACCTTAGAAATTGTTGTGCAGTTACAACTTCATTGTTTGAATAGTTTTCTTCTTAAGAGAGGAAAGAGAGAGATAAAAAGGTCCAAACACTTCTGAACCAGCCCTTCAAGTACTTGTGGGTTTTCCATGAGAAAAGAACAGTGGGAATGAATACTATTCCAGGGACATGCCCGGGGATGTCATTTCAGAGCAGTTAGAAGTCCATGGTCTTGGATGCCACCAAATGCAGAAACTTCTCCAAGATGTAAATGGTCTAATAGAGGAAAAAAGACACCTGCTTTCTTCTAGACCATATCTTCAGACTTGAGAAGTGAAGGTCTACATAGTAACCCCACACTAGAGCAATACCTGTTGGGATTCTCTGTGCATTTTCTGTGTGTGCCAGGCTCAGAGCTGAGGGAGCTGACATTTCCCCTTTCCATTTTAACTTCACAGTGACCTTCTTGGGTGGGTTTTGAGTGGGACACTGCTATCCTCTGGGCCCTGCGTTTTGCATCCACTGTTGCAGTGGCTGCTTCTGAGCAGGCTTCAGTGAGCTTTGTGTAGGTGCAGAGCTTCTCATTGGCCTAAAGTCTCCTACCTGTCTCCTCCCACCTTGAGCCTTCTCTAATACCTGGGCTTGGGAGGCAAAGCTCAACTCAGAAAAGCAGGAGTCAGTGCTCAGTTCACCACCCTTGGTCAATAGATAAATACTTCCCTCATGTCTCAATTTGAAAGAGACACAGATATATAGAACAGTCTTTTGGACTCTGTGGGAGGGGGAGAGGGTTGGATGATTTGGGAGAATGGCATTGAAACATGTATAATATCATATATGAAACGAATCGCCATTCCAGGTTCGATGCATGATACTAGATGCTTGGGGCATCTAGGGATGACCCAGAGGGATGGTATGGAAAGGGAGGAGGGAAGGGGGTTCAGGATGGGGAACACGTGTATACCTGTGGCGGATTCATGTTGATGTATGGCAAAACCAATAAAATGTTGTAAAGTAATTAACCTCCAATTAAAATAAATAAATTTATATTTTAAAAAATAAAAATAAAAGAATTTCCATAAAAGTGGACCCTGAGACAGAGCTTGAGTACAAGGTAGAATATTTGAGAAGTGATCACAAGAAACAAAAGTGAGTGTAACTTACTTAGGCCCTCTAAATTTCCTAATCCTCATTATCACTTGGTATATGGGTGTAAGGATTTCATGGAGCCAATGCATGCGAACTGCCCAGGGCAAAATCTGACATGTGGTAAGAATTTCCGCAAACTTAGCTTTTATAACAGATTATCACTAATGTTATTCTATCATTCATTAATCCTTCAAACAACCCTTTGTTACATCCTTTCTAAGTGTCAGACTCTATGCCAGTTACTGGGGAAATTAAGCAAGTCACCTGCCATCAAGAACTATGGGGTCGAGACTTAGAGATAAATAGGCAAATAAATAAAGCCAAAGTATCACCAAGCTTGGTGCTCCCCCCCCGCCCTGGTATATTTGGCCAGCCTGGCTTTCCCTGAGAATACATATTTAAGGGATGTTTGCAGACTGACCAAGAAATCAGTGGAAGATGCCTCAGGGAGTAGATTCTTCAGAAGGTAGTGTCATCCGAGACACTGAGATCTGGGATTTTTACCCAAGAGTTGGAGGTCATGGAGAAAGGCACTCCTCTCCCTGGACATAAGGTGTGAAGTGTGTGACAAAGAGCAGCATCTCCTGAGACGTTCTCATCAGATACCACATTTACTGCATCCCCAGTGGAAAGCCAGGGTTTGGTTATGAAGACTGGAAAAGAAAGGTTCTGTGAACAATACAAGTAGAGAGGAGTTTTCATTTTACGCTGTGCCTGGTATACAGAAGATCTCAAATAAGGATTACAGAGAAGGGAGCCATGGGAGATTGTGTTAGGAGAAGGAGAGCACTGCCAAGCATTAACATGAGAATATCATCAGGCTGTAAAGACTGCTGACAGTACTTATAATTTAGAAAGTGACCAGGGCTGACAATGATATGACATGTTGTAAGATTAATTGCCTGTAAATTTTCACACAGAGCTCTCTGCTTAGGCTTTTTGAGTCTTATTTTCTAGTATTATTTCATGAATGCAATATATTTTCCAGACTAAGAGAGTGAAACTCTTGAGGTCAAGGCAAGTCTTTCAAACAAAAGAGCAAATTCTCTCAGCCAATCAAGAGGCCAAGTAAATTTTGATACAATTTACCCATGTGAGAACAAAGACAAGAATTTTATATTGTTAAAGGAGACACTCTGAAACTTAAAATGAAACTGAACTTACTGATTCATAGCTTCCTATTGGAACATTCTCAAATATTCAGGCTCCCTGCACTGTCCTCGATTAAAATGACTTGTTTTCCACCGTGAACTCAACATTTAACTCATTTGAGAATAGTTCTTGGGAACTGGTACTTTTGTCAAGTAAATTATTAGTTATTGTATGATATTACTATGTAATAATGTATAAGCCCTAAAGCCACTTCAAATGCAAAGAATCATTTCCTTGATAATTGTGCCTATAAAAGAGAACAAATTATATTTTTCTAATTTGTTAACTCACTATTGTTTGTTTTTGAACTTATGAATGGTGAAAAGTCAAAAAGAGTAGGTGTACAGTTCTTGGAATACCAGCAAATCCGATACATGTAATTGTCAGAACCAGAGTAGTTGAGCCTTGGAATCATTGTCCAACTATTGCTAGACATAGCAGGCATTGGCGACAATGAAAAGAAGAGGCAACTTTTCTAGCTCACAGAAGGAGCTGTTGAAAAGCCTGGGAATGTAAGATGTCACTCATTCTGATAAATATATCTCAGGTAATGCTCAATAGAAAATAAATTAATTCCCAAAGCAAAATGATAGTCAGGTTACTCACCCTACACAATATGTAGGAAGTCATTCAGATGCTATTTTTATATATGCATGTATCACATTCCCTTTTCTGGGATATGTCAGAAGTGTAAAGGTGTATTTAAATAAGTCAAGTCACTTCTTGCGATAGTTGCCTCTAGGTGAATGGTAGATGCTGCTGCTGCTGCTGCTGCTGCTAAGTCGCTTTAGTCGTGTTCTACTCTGAGCGACCCTATAGATGGCAGCTGACCAGGCTCCCTCATCCCTGGGATTCTCCAGGCAAGAACACTGGAGTGGGTTGCCATTTCCTTCTCCAGTGCATGTAAGTGAAAAGTGAAAGTGAAGTCGCTCAGTCGTGTCCGACTCTTAGAGACCCCATGAACTGCAGCCTACCAGGCTCCTCTGTCCATGAGATTTTCCAGGCAAGAGTACTGGAGTAGGTTACCAGTGCCTTCTCCAGGTAGACCCTAGTAGATGTTAATTTCAAATATTTAAATATAGATAGTCACCTGTAAAATACATGGCATATTCATTTGGGCATTATTTATTTAAAATTGTGGCTAAGTCCCAAAGACCCAGACACTAGCTAAAGAAGACTTTAAAAATATTATTGGCAGTGGTGGTTGGGGTGAGGGAAAGCAGGATTGTAATATTTACAGAGTCTGATCTCCTTCAACGTTGATTTTATAAATGTCAGTGTTTAGACATGTAACTTTATAATTTCATCAGAAAGTGATCAAGTTCTGGGGAAATATAACTGGGCTATTAGGGGAGCCCATTAACTAAATAGCAACAAATTAATGATTTATTAACTAAATAGTAGGTTGGAAATTGTTTATCTAGCAAATTTAATACTGTTATTTGTTTGAATGGTAGACCTTCTTCTGGTGTTCTCTGGAAAGTAAACAAAGATTAGGAGGTGAGTTAGTATTTTTAAAAGTTGAAAGCAATGAAACCAAAACAAAACCAAAAAAAAATAAAAAATTGCAGTATCCATGCCCTGAACAGCAACAACAGAAAGATAACTGGAAAATCACAAAATAGGTGGAAATTAAACAGTACATGTCTAAATAACACATGGGTTAAAAAAAAACTCAAAAAAACTTTTAAACTAATGAAAAAGAAAACCCCACTTACCAAAATTTGTGGAATGCAGTGAAAGCAGTGCTTAGAAGAAAACTTATAGCGTTGAATGTATATATTAGAAAAGAAGACAAATTTAAAATCAATAATTTAAATTTCCAATTTAGGAAACCAGAAAAAGAAGGATAAATTAAATCCTAATAAATCAGAAGAAAGGAAATAATAAGAATTTAAACATCAGTCAATGAAATAGAAAACAATTTACCAGTGGAGAAAATCAATGAAACCGAAAGCTTGTTCTATAAAATTATCAATAAAGACAAATGCCTCTAGCCAGGCTGCCTAAGAGAGAAAAAAGAGAAAGTACAAATTACTAATATCCAGAATGAAAGATTAAGCATCCTACTGATTCCAGAAATATTAAAATTATAAGAAGAGTACTATAAATAACTCTATGTTCACAAATTTGATACTTAGATTAAATGGACCAATTCCTTTAAAGACATAATATACCTAAACCCACACAAAACATAAATGATCAGAGTATGCCTATGTCTAATAAATAAATTGGATCAATAATTAGGAAGGTTAATTAATAACCTTCCAAAACAGAAAGCATCAAGCCCTGGTGGGTTCACTGGTGAATTGTATCAAACATTAAAGGAAGAAATTGCACCAGTTTTCTAAAATCTTTTCCAGAATGTAGAAGCCAAAAAAAAAAAACCCCATATAATTTATTCTGTGATGTGAGCTTTATCCTAGTACCAAAATAAAGCAAAGACATTACAGGAGAAGAAAACTATAGGCCAATATCTCTCATGAACATAGATGAAAAAATCCTCAACAAAATATTAGCAAATCAATCCAATGGTGTATAATAACTATAATAAACAAATAGAAATTATATATGCAAGTTTATATCAACATTTGAAAATTAATTCAGTCCATCAAAAATACTAAAAAGAAATCATGGTTGTATCAATAGGTGCAGATAAAGCATTTGTCAAAATTCAGTTTTCATTCATGATAAAATATCTCAGTAATTTAGGAATGGAGAAGAACTTCCTCAACTTGATAAGAAATATATACAACTAATATCATATTCAGTAATGAGGAAATTAAATTTTCCCACTAAGATCAAGTATAAGGGAAGGATTGCTCCTTCTCACTCCTTTTCTGCATTTACTGGAAGCACTCGCTAATGCAGTAATACAAGAGAAAATAATAGTTATATGGATTGAGAGAGAAGATGTAACTTATCATGTCTTTGTTGCATATGACATGATCATCTATGCAGAAAATCCAAAAGAACGACAAAAAATTCCTAAAACTAATAAGCAGCTATAGCAAGGTGAAAGATACAGTGTTAATATACAAAAGTGCATTGCTTCCCCATATACCAATAATAAACAAGCAAAATTCAAAATTAAAAGCTTATCATTTACATAAGTATTCCAAAATATGAAAGTCTCAGGTGTAAGTCTAACAAAATGTGTGCAAAATCTATATGATTTGCATGCATGCTCAGTCATGTCCAACTCTTTGTGACCCTATGGACTGGCACTCTCCAGGCTTCTCTGTCCATGGAATTTTCCAGGCAAACTACCAAAGTGGATTGCCGTTTCCTACTCTATGAAATCTTCCAGAACCAGGGATTGAACTTGAGTCTCTTGTGTCTCCTGCACTGGCAAGTGGATTCTTTGTCAGTGAGCCACTTGGGAAGCTATATAAAACTTTGATAAGTGAAATCAAAGAAGAACCAAATAAGTAGAGTGATGTCCCATGTTCATGCATAAGAACACTCAATATTTTCAAAATGCCTATGCTTCCTAACTGAATCTATAAGTTAAACAATCCTAGTCTAAAATCCCAGAAATAAACTGTTTCTAAAGTTTGAGAAACTTGTAAATCTAAAACTGCTCAAAAAATATATTAAAAAAAAAGAGTGGAGAAGACTTTTGGTGTGTTATTCTTCCATATCTCTTTGATAAAATAGTCTTGATAAATGTGTTAGCAATTAGTTATATTACCTCTTATCATAATTTTATTCAATTGCCATGTTGTGTCCAATTCTTACAGTCCCTTTGGTTGCAGCATGCCAGGCTTCTCTGAGCCTCACGAGCTCCCAGTTTGCCCAAGTTCATGTCATTTGAATCAGTGATACCATCTAATCATCTTATCCTCTGTTGACCTCTTCTTCTTCTGCCTTCAATCTTTTCCAACATCAAGGTCTTTTCCAATGAGTCAGCTCTTTGCATCAGGTGACCTAAGTATTGGAGCTTCAGCTTCAACATCAGTCCTTCCAATGAGTATTCAGGATTTATTTCCTTTAGGGGTGACTGATTTAATCTCTTTGCAGTCCAAGGGACTCTCAAGAGTCTTCTCCAGCATCACAATTGGAAAGTATCACTTCTTAGGCAGTCTGCCTTCTTTATGGTCCAGCTCTCACATCTGTACATGGTTACTGGAAAGACCATAGCCTTGAATATATGAACCTTTGTTGGCAAAGTGATGTCTTTGCTTTCTAATACACTTGTCTAGGTTTGTCATAGCTTTCCATATCCTCTGTTGACCTCTTCTTCTTCTGCCTTCAATCTTTTCCAACATCAAGGTCTTTTCCAATGAGTCAGCTCTTTGCATCAGGTGACCTAAGTATTGGAGCTTCAGCTTCAACATCAGTCCTTCCAATGAGTATTCAGGATTTATTTCCTTTAGGGGTGACTGATTTAATCTCTTTGCAGTCCAAGGGACTCTCAAGAGTCTTCTCCAGCATCACAATTGGAAAGTATCACTTCTTAGGCAGTCTGCCTTCTTTATGGTCCAGCTCTCACATCTGTACATGGTTACTGGAAAGACCATAGCCTTGAATATATGAACCTTTGTTGGCAAAGTGATGTCTTTGCTTTCTAATACACTTGTCTAGGTTTGTCATAGCTTTCCTGCCAAGAAGCAATCATCTTCTAATTTCGTGGCTGCAGTCACCATTCTCAATGATTCTGTCATAAAGTCCTACCCTATTCTCTCAGATGAAATTTAAAAGATATTATTATCTCCAGTAACCAAGTGAGTTTGTCAAGTGATAGGATAAACAAATTTTCATTTAAGAACTTCTTCAAGTCTTTCTCATGATAGACTTCTTGTGTGAATCTCTAAGAGGGGAAATTTAAAACACGAACACCTCAATTTATTATATTTTAAAGCCTAAATCTTTCTATGCTTTTGCTCTCATTTTTTTTCCTTTAAATTCTTATGAAATGTATTTTTAGAATAGATATATAAAAAATTAAACCTAGATTCCTGACAGTGATGAAACTTGCTTATTAAAGCTAAACTTCTTTAAAAGAATTATTTATTTATGTATTTTTGGTTGTGCTGGCTCTTTGTTGTTTTGCGAGCTTTTGTTTAGTTGTGGCAAGCTGGAGCTACTCTCTTGTTGCAGCACATCGGCTTTCCATCGCAATGGCTTTTTCTCTTGTAGAGCATGGGCTCTGGACACTTGAGTAGGTGGCACATGGACTCAGTAGTTGCAGCTCCTGGTCTTGAGAGCACAGTCTCAATAGTTGTGACTATAAGCACGTGTGTGCTTAGTTGCCCTGCGGCATGTGGGATCTTCCCAGATCAAGGATTGAAGTCACTCTCCTGCATTAGCAGGCAGATTCTTTACCACTGAGCCACCAGGGAAGCCCTAAGCTTCCTTTTTTTTTCACATCAATTTTAGATAGTTCTAATTATACCCAGAAATATTGTTCTTTGATCACTTTCCAATGGAGGTGACATTTGAGCTTGCAACAAGGTTTTCTTAACTTGTGTATAACATCTTTAGGGTCTCCTTTGGAGCCTCATATGCAGTGAATACCAGTTGGCACTAACAATCAAGGAGCCTTACACCTCTTTTCAACAGAAATAACAGTAGAATTTAAGGAGCTTTTAAAAAGTATTCAGGGAGATGTTTTTACCCCTCACTCACTTTCCCCAGTGTAACATAGTACATAACTATATTATAATATCAAAACAAGGAAATTTACTTTGGTAAAATCCACACATTTTATTTGGATTTCATCCTTTTTACATGTATTTATTTGTGTGTATGTGTGGAGATGTTTATACTTCTCTGGTGCCTTGCATGTTTTAAGGATTTGAACTTGGTAAGTTTGATAAGATATTACTGGGACAAATGTATGAGGTTTCATTCTTTTTATGTGTAATTCCAGAAGTGCTTGACAGATTCTATCTCTTTAAATAACTTCCTTAGAATGTTTTATGATGCCTGATATGCTTTTAGTTAGTAGATAACGCAAAAATACAATAATAGTTTTTTATTTACTTACCAATTACTTATTAGCCACTTTTTTTAGGAACTGGGAAAATTATAGTGAACAAAACGGTAAATCTTTGCTCTCATGAATTTTCTGCCTTAGAGGAAATCAGAAAATAAAAGGCCAATTATAAAACCTACCAGATGACAATAATCGCCATGAAGAGAACGAAAGTAGGATGAGTGAAGATGGGGACAAGTTCATACAGAGTGGTTAGAGAAGGACTTTCTGGTGGCATTTAGGAAATGTGGCTGAAAGGAAAATATGAAGAGCCTTGTTAAAAGCATTTTTGGTCAAGGGAAGAGCACATACAAAAACCTAAGGGTGGGTGAACCTATAGATGTCAAACTGAGTGAAGCAAATCAGAGAGAAACAAACACCATATGATACTATTTTTCTGTGGAATCTAAAAACAATGGTACAAATAAACTTATTTACAAAACAGAAATAGAGTTACAGATGTAGAAAACAACCTTATGCTTATCAAGAGGGGAAGTGGGAGAGGGATAAATAAGGAGTTTGAGATTAGCAGATTCACACTACTATATATAGAGCAGATAAACAACAAGGTCCTACTGTATAACACATGGAACTCTACTCAATACTCTGTAATGGTCTGTATGGAAAAATAATCTAAAAAGGGTGGATGAATGTATAACTGACTCACTTTGCTATACAGCAGAAAGTAATACAACATTCTAAATCAACTATATTCCAATGAAAATTAATTTAAAATAGCCTAAGTCAGGAGTATTTGTGGTGTGTTTTCAGACATGAAGGACAGTGTGACTAGAATATAGAGAGGGGACTGTAGTGGGATTTCAGGGCCAGTAAGTAACAGGATCAGGTTACGTGGGGTTTTGTAAGACATAGTGACAAGTGGGATTTAATTCTGAGTGATCTAAGAAGGCACTGGGCATATTTAAGAAAATACTTTATGTAATTTAATTCTTGCATTAGAAATATCATAATGTTATCTCTACGGAGAATTGGTTAGAGAAAACAAGGGTTAAAATAGGAAATCAATTAAAAAACATTTGATAACACTACAAGGGAAAGTTGATGGAGTCTTGCCCCAAAGTTTGTAACACTTGAGGTGGTGAGGATTCACCAAATTCTGTGTGTATTTCAGAGAATCAACAGACTTGCTATCAAATGCATAATACATGGGAAGTGAGATAGAGCAGAATAAAGGGCGAATGCACAATTTTGGGGCCTGAGCAATTTAAAAGGTGAAATTGCTGTTTTCTGAGTTGAAGAGGACTTTGACAATTGGTAAAATAGGGGGAAAATGTGGGGGAATCAATAGTTCACTTTTGACTGTGTTAAGGCCAGAATAGCTATTATGTGCCCTACCATGTGGCATGCAAATGTGGAATTCAGGAGAGCAGTCTGGGCATCATCAGCATAGAGTTGACATTGAAGAATGTGGGACTAGAAGAGAAGAGGCAGGAAGAGGGTCTAGAAAGGGGAGGATGTCTACTGTGAACTATGCCATGCACTGATTTCTTTGTTGCCCATTTAATCCTCAAATAACTCTGTATGGTGGGAACTATTCTTTGCTTCCATTATCTTTTCTTTCCTTTTCTCTTTTTTTTTTTTAATTTTAATTTTTATTTTTTTTTTTAATGAAGGCATAAGTGCAGCAAAGTTTGGGGAAAATTACAATGCCACCCCATGGGCTTTAATCAGAAGGCCCTGGGTTCCCAGAGTTTTCAATCCAGCATGATTCAGAACTTTTTGGAAAAATGCATAGAGAGAAAGCTCTTACTATACT
>SJYC01004092.1:0-26111 GCA_006408675.1 Madoqua kirkii | reverse complement strand
GGTACACATTTTTAACATTTCCACTAACTCAGCACCCTAGGGTTTTAATCACCAAAAAGCTAATATCAAAGGTTCAACAACTGTGGGCCTCTTTACATTGTGTTTGTGTGTTTACAATGGTAAATTTAATGATATATTCAAATGCTTTTTGATTTAATACTGAAGATACCAGTCACTTATGAGTTTTAAAGAACTTGGTGTCTTATTTATGCATCCTTTTTTTAAATAGAAATTTATTTTTTAATTGAAACATAATTGCTTTACAGAACTTTGTTGTTTTCTGTCAAACCTCAACATGAATCACCATAGGTATACATATATGCCCTCCATTTTGAACCTCTCTCCCATCTCCCTCCCCATCCATTTTTGTTTCCTGAGACATGCAGTAAATTCACGTTGGCTCTGTATTTTACATATGATAATGTAAGCTTCCATATTACTCTCTTCATACATCTCACCCTCTCCTCCCTTCTCCCTATGCCAATAAGTCTATTCTCTATGTCTGTTTTTCCATTGCTGCCCTAAAAAATAAACTCTTCAGTACCATTTTTCTAGATTCTGTGTATATGCATTAGTATACAATATTTATTTCTCTCTTTCTGACTTACTTCATTTTGTATATTAGGCTCTAGGTTTATCCACTTCAGTAGAACTGACTCAAATGTGTTCCTTTTTATGGCTGAGTAATGTCCCTTTGTGTATAAATATCACAACTTCTTTATCCATTCATCTCTCAGTGGACATCTAGGTTGCTTCCATGTTCTGGCTATTGAAAACAGTACCACAATGAACAACAGGATGTACATGTCTTTTTCAGTTTTGGTTTCCTCAGGGTATATATCTAGGAGTGGGATTGCTGGGGCATATGGTGGTGATATTCCTACCTTTCTAAGGAATCTCCTTACTATCTTCCATAGTGGCTCTATCAATTTACATTCCCACCAACAGTGTAAGAGGGTTCCCTTTTCTCCACAACCTCTCCAGCATTTAATGTTGGTAGACTTTTTGATGATGGCCATTCTAACTGGTGTGAGGTGATATCTCATTGTAGTTTTGCATTTCTGACAGGGAGGCCTGGCATGCTGTGATTCATGGGGTTACAAAGAGTTGAACATGACTGAGCGACTGAACTGAACTGAAAAATGAGTGATGTTGAACATCTTTTCATGTGTTTGTTAGCCATCTATATGTCTTTGGAGAAATGTCTGTTTAGTTCTTCTTACCACTTTTTGATTTGGTTGGGTTTTGGTTTTTTTTTTTTTTTTTGGTATTGAGTTGTATGAGCAGCTTGTATATTTTGGAAATTAATCCTTTGTCAGTTGTTTCATGTTCTTATTGTCTTCCATTCTGATGGTTGTCTTTTCACATAATTTACAGTTTCTTAGCTGTGCAAAAGCTTTCTAAGTTTTATCAGGTCCCACTTGTTTGCTTTTGTTATTTCCATTACTCTAGGAGGTGAGTCATAGAGGATCTTGCTTTGATTTATGTCATTGAGTGTTCTGCCTATGTTTTCCTCTAAGAATGTTATAGTTTATGGTCTTACATTTAGGTATTTAATCCATTTTGAGTTTATCTTTGTTTATGGTTGTAGGGTGTTCTAATTTCATTCTTCTTCTTCTTCTTTTTTTTTTTTTACATGTAGCTGTCCAGTTTTCCCAGCACCATTTATTGAAGAAGCTTTCTTTGCACCATTGTATATTCTTGCCTCCTTTGTAAAAAAATAAGGTACCTATAGGTGCATTGGTTTATTTCTGGGCTTTCTATTTCATTCCACTGCTCTATGTTTCTGTTTTTGGGCCAATACCATACTGTCTTGATGACTGTAACTTTGTAGTATAACCTGAAGTCAGGAAGGTTGATTCCTACAGCTCCATTCTTCTTTCTCAAGACTGCTTTGACTGTTCAGGGTCTTTTGTGTTTTCACATAAGTTGTAAAATTTTGTGCTCTATTAATGTGAAAAATGCCATTGGTAATTTCATAGGGATTGCATTGAATCTGTAGATTGCCTTTGGTACTATAGTTATTTTCACAATACTGATTCTTCCTACCAAGGAACATGGAATATCTCTCCATCTGTTTATGTCATCTCTAATTTCTGTCATCAGTGACTTACAATTTTCTGTGTACAGTTCTTTCGTCTCCTTAAGTAAGTTTATTGCTAGATATCTAGTTCTTTTTGTTGCAATGGTAAACAGGATTGATTGCTTAATTATTCTTTCTGATTTTTCATTGTTAGATTTTGTATCCAGCAACTTTGCTAAATTCACTGATTAGATCTAGTAATTTTCTGATACTATCTTTAGGGTTTTCTATGTACAGTATCATGTCATCTGAAAACAATGAGAACTATACTTCTTTTCTAATCTGGATCCTTTTTATTTCTTTTTTGTCTCTGATTGCTGTAGCAAGGACTTCCAGAACTATGTTGATAGTGGTGAAAATGGGCAACCTTGTCCTGTTCCTGACCTTAGAGGGAATGCTTTCAGTTTTTCACCATTGAGAATAATGTTTGCTATAGGCTTATCATATATGGCCTTTCCTATGTTGAGGTAGGTTCCTTCTATGCTCATTTTTAAGGAGTTTTTGGTATAAACAAGTGCTGAATTTTGTCAAAGGCTTTTTCTGCATCTATTGGGATTATCATATATATTTTGTCTTTCAATTTGTTAATATGATGTATCACATTGATTGATTTGTGCATCTTGAAGAATCCTTGTAGGCCTGGCATAATCCCAACCTGATAATGGTATATGAGCTTTTTGATGTGTTGTTGAATTCTGTTTGCTAAAATTCTGTTGAAGTTTGTTGTATCTATGTTCATCAGTGATACTGGCCTATAGTTTTCTTTTTTTGTGTGTTGTCTTCGTCAGGTTTTGGTATCAGGGTGATGGTGGCCTTATAAAATCAGTTTGGAAGTGTTCCTTTCTCTGCAATTTTTTGAAACAGTTTTAGAAGGATAGGCATTTGCACTTCTTAAAGTGTTTGATAGAATTCTCCTATGAAGCCATCTGGTCCTAGGCTTTTGGTTTTGGGGAAATACTTGATCACAGTTTCAATTTCAGTGCTTGTAAGTGGATTTTTCATAATTTCTATTTCTTCCTGGTTCAGTCTTGGAAGATTGAACTTTTCTTAAAATCTGTCCATGTCTTCCAGGTTATCCATTTTATTACCATACAGTCTCATAATCCTTTGTATTTCTGCATTGTCTGTTGTAACCTCTCCTTTTTCATTTCTAATTATGTTGATTTGATTTTTCTCTTTTTTTTTCCTTGATTAGTCTGGCTAAAGGTTTGTCAATTTTATCTTCTCAAAGAACCAGCTTTTAGTTTTATTAATCTTTACTATTATTAATTTTGTTTCTTTTTCAATTATTTCTGCTCTGATCTTTATGGTTTATTTCCTTCTGCTAATTTTGCTTTTTTATTTTTATTTTTCCAGTTGTTTTAGGCATAAAATTCGGTTATCTATTCAATGTTTTTGTTGTTTCTTGAGTTAGGATTGTATTGCTGTAAACTTCCCTCTTAGAACTGCTTTTGCTGCATCCCATAGGTTTTGAGTTGTATTTTTTTTATCAGTAGTTTCTAGAAATTTTTTGATTTCACTTTTGGTTTCTTCAGTAGCTTGTTGGTTATTTAGAAATGTATCATTTAATCTCCATGTGTTTGTGGTTTTTACAGTTTTTTTTCTTGTAAGTGATATCTAGTCTCATAGCGTTGTGGTCAGAAAAGACACTTGATAAGATTACAATTTTCTTAAATTTACTGAGCTTTGACTTGTGATCCAAGATGTAGTCTATCCTGGAGATTGTTCCATACACACTTGAGAAGAAGGTATATTCTCCATTTATATGGAATGTCCTGAAGATATCAGTGAGATCCATCTCATCTAATGTATCATATAAGACTTTTGTTTCCTTATTAATTTTATGTTTTGATGATCTGTCCATTGGTATGAGTGGGGTGTTAAAGTTCCCTACAATTATTGTGTTACTGTCAATTTCTCTTTTTATGTCTGTTAGTGTTTTTCTTATGTATTGAGGTGCTCCTATGTTAGGTGCATAGATATTTACAACTGTGATGTCTTCCTCTTGGATTGATCCATTGATTTTTATCTAGTGTCCTTCCTTATATCTTATAATTTTCTTTAAGGTTGATTTTGTCTGATATGTGGATTGTTATTCTTTACTATTATTAATTTTGTTTCTTTTTCAATTATTTCTGCTCTGATCTTTATGGTTTATTTCCTTCTGCTAATTTTGCTTTTTTATTTTTATTTTTCCAGTTGTTTTAGGCATAAAATTCGGTTATCTATTCAATGTTTTTGTTGTTTCTTGAGTTAGGATTGTATTGCTGTAAACTTCCCTCTTAGAACTGCTTTTGCTGCATCCCATAGGTTTTGAGTTGTATTTTTTTTATCAGTAGTTTCTAGAAATTTTTTGATTTCACTTTTGGTTTCTTCAGTAGCTTGTTGGTTATTTAGAAATGTATCATTTAATCTCCATGTGTTTGTGGTTTTTACAGTTTTTTTTCTTGTAAGTGATATCTAGTCTCATAGCGTTGTGGTCAGAAAAGACACTTGATAAGATTACAATTTTCTTAAATTTACTGAGCTTTGACTTGTGATCCAAGATGTAGTCTATCCTGGAGATTGTTCCATACACACTTGAGAAGAAGGTATATTCTCCATTTATATGGAATGTCCTGAAGATATCAGTGAGATCCATCTCATCTAATGTATCATATAAGACTTTTGTTTCCTTATTAATTTTATGTTTTGATGATCTGTCCATTGGTATGAGTGGGGTGTTAAAGTTCCCTACAATTATTGTGTTACTGTCAATTTCTCTTTTTATGTCTGTTAGTGTTTTTCTTATGTATTGAGGGCTCCTATGTTAGGTGCATAGATATTTACAACTGTGATGTCTTCCTCTTGGATTGATCCATTGATTTTTATCTAGTGTCCTTCCTTATATCTTATAATTTTCTTTAAGGTTGATTTTGTCTGATATGTGGATTGTTACCTCATCTTTCTTTTGCTTTCCATTTGCATGGAATATATGTTTCCATTCTCTCACTTTCAGTCTAGATATGTCTTGAGGTCTGAAGTGGGCTTCTTGTAGATAACATACATATGGGTCTTGTTTTTGTGTCCATTCAGCCAATCCGTGTCTTTTGATTGGAGCATTTAATCCATTTACATTTAAAGTAATTATAGATATATATGTTCCAATTCTCATTTTCTTAGTTGGGGTTGGATTTTGTAGATCTTTTTCTTCTCTTTTGTTTTTTGACTATACAAAACCCTTTACCGTTTGTTGTAAAGCTAGTTTGGCGGTGCTGAATTATCTTAACTTTTACCTGTCTGAAAAACTTTTGATTTCTCCATCAATTTTGAATGAGATCCTTGCCGGGTATAGTAATCTTGGTTGTAGATTTTTTCCTTTCAGTACTTTAAATATATCCTGTCACTTCCTTCTGGCCTGCAGAGTTTCTGCTGAAAGATCAGCTGTTAAACATATGTGGTTTCTCTTGTTTGTTACCTGTTGTTTATCCCTTGTTGCTTTTAATATTCTTTCTTTGTGTTTAATCTTTGTTAGTTTGACTAGTATGTGTCTTGGCGTGTTTCTCCTTGGGTTTATCCTGTATGGGACTCTTTGTGCCTGTTGGGACTTGATTGTCGATTTCCTTTTCCATGCTGGGGAAATTTTCAACTATAATCTCTTTGAAAATTTTCTCATAACCTTTCTTTTTCTCTTCTTCTTCTGGGACCCCCTATAATTTAAATGTTGGTGCATTTGATATTGTCTCAGAGATCTCTTAGACTATCCTTAGTTCTTTTCATTCTGTTTACTTTATTCTGCTCTTCAGAAGTTATTTCCAGCATTTTATCTTCCAGCTCACTGATTTATTGTTCTGCTTTAGATATTCTGCTAGTGATTCCTTCTAGAGTATTTTTAATTTCAGTAAATGTGTTATTTGTCTCTGGCTATTTATTCTTTAATTCTTCTAAGTCTTTGTTAATTTATTTGTGCATTTTCTCCATCTTTTTTCAATGTTTGTGATCATCTTCACTATCATTATGCTGAATTATTTTTCAGGTAGTTTGCCTATTTCCTCTTCATTTATTTGAATTTCTGTGTTTCTAGTTTTTTATTCATTTGTGTATATTTCTCTGCCTTTTCATTACTTTTAAAAATTTATTGTTTTTGAGGTCTCCTTTTTGCAGGCTTCAAGGCTGAATTCTCTCTTCCTTTTGGTTTCTGCCACCCCTAAGATTGGTACAGTGGTTTGTGTAAGCTTCACATAGGGTGAGATTTATGCTAAGTTTTTATTTGTTTGTTTGTTTTGTTTTTCCTCTAATGGGCAAGGCTGAGTGAGGTGGTAATCCTGTCTGTTGACTGTGTTTGTGATTTTGTTTTGTTTGTTCTTTGAATGAAGCATCCTGCACAGGATGCTACTGGTGATTGGGTGATGCCAGGTCTTGTACTCGAGTGGTTTTCTTTGCGTGAGTTCTTACTATTTGATACTCCCTAGTGCTAGTTCCCTGGTAGTCTAGGGTCTTGGAATTAGTGCTCCCACTCCAAAGACTCAGGACTTGATCTATTTCTGCCTGACCCTTGGATAGTTTCCCCAGACATAGTGGTAACATGGATCCTAGTTTCCAAACAGCTTAGGGTCACAACAGTGTCCACTCCAAGTTAGAAGATCTCAGGTAATGAGTTCCCATTTTCAAATGCAAGGTGACAATGTACAGCCTTGATGTACTCCTTTCCTGATTTGAAATCAGTCCATTGTTTCATGTCCAATTCTAACTGTTGCTTCTTGACCTGCATACAGATTTCTCAGGAGCCAAGTCAGATGGTCTGGTATTCCCATCTCTTTAAGAATTTACATAACTGTACCAAAGTGGTACAGCCTAGACTGACTCTGAAGACCTTCTGGCCTTAGAGAGCTTACTTTTAACCATTCTACTTTATTGATTAAGCTTGAACTTCAAACCCTCTAAAAGATTCGGGACTGACTTAAATGGCTACCTAGCTGAAAATTATGGGCTGAAACAGTTTTAAGAACAGCAAGTTTTTACAGGGCAAGCCAATAGGAGATTTTATCTTCTGGGAAGGAAAGCTTATCGTGTATGATCCTGGTCCTCACGCTATTATTAGGGATCCTCAGTGAAGCAAAGCAGAGATCACACTGGCTGTCCTCATAGAATGGTACTGGGGCCCCATAGGTAGTCCAGGGAGCTGAGCATAGAGTAGCATTCCAGTCAGATGAGTTCTGTAGATGAATATATAGAGCTGTATACCCTGCTTGTAACTTGTATAACAGTGGCTTTTTTGTGTGTTGGTGTCACTTTTTGGCAAATCTTTCTTACAGATAGTTTTACATCGGGGCCCATGAAGAGAACTCAGACACTATCTGGTACAGGATTCGTTCTCTGATCTCAATGTCCTGTTTTGGTTGGGACAGGATCATTCATGCATAGACGCATATTTCTGGTATGCCTACTACAAGGCAAGAATTGGAGATAGAATGATGTATACAGTAGAAACGGTCTCTGTTATTCTAGGCAAGTTTTCCTTGTAGAGAAAGTAAAAGACCATGGACAAATATGCAAGAAAATAAATAAAACAATTATAAATTGTGACAAGTCCTATAAAGAAAAGAATGAGGCAGCTAAATCTTAACAACAAGGAGATCTAATTAGGATACACAGGAAAGTCTTTCAAAAAAAGTGCTTTTTGAGTCAATACCTGAGGGCTGAGCAGAAAATGTCAATGAAAAACGTAGTGTAAGGGCATTCTAAACAGAGAAGTATCCAACAGGTTAGAGATTTCAGCAAGCTTTGATAGTCTGGAATAGCTAAGTCAGTGTGTTTGGAGAAGAGTTAATGAAAAAGGAGTTGCTACTATAATACTAGAGAATAATAGTAGAAGAATACTAGAGAATAAAAGTATGAAAGGAATTAATGTAAAATGACTTGGATATTGCTTTACTTCGATAATTCCATTTAGCCAAAACTAAATTACTTCTAATTCAACAAATCCAATATTTTTCTGACAGAGCAAAATGTATTAGTTTTGAAAAGGCCACCAAGACCCGGACTATGTGTGGTCACTCGAAGTTAATATATATTCAGTCTAATTGTTTTACAAAATGTTCTTCTGGCAATCTCAATAACCAGTTGCTGCATAATAAGCTGAATTTAGCCTCCAGTTATTGGCCAGGATGAGCAGACTATAACTAATATTCCATTTTTTCATCACCCAGAAAACCTCAGGGGTGTTTCTGTGCTACTTTGGCCAAGTCTTTTCTAATCATGTGCAATAATCATTTCTATTAATCACTTTGCAAGATGTATAAGAACCCAAGAAATTTTTCCGTGTAAGAAGGAACAAAATTTAGATTCATTTCTAAAACATTTATATGGATAGTTTAATCAGTCTAACATTCTGTTTTAAGAGATATAGGAATCAAGTTCAAATAATCATGTTTTTGCTTTTTTACTGGTTTACCTGTCCAACCTATGGAAAAGGGAAGAGTAGAAACAATCTTGTGTAGGGTGGATCCTAGAGGTTGAACACTATCAAGTTTCTCTCTTATCCTCTGTCTGTATATAGATTTGATTCTCCCTGCTGCATTTGAGTTTTTCCCATATTGATGTTTTAATTATTCCCATAAAAATTTAGTGAGTGCCTACATATGTATGCCATGTTGTGTTAAGAGAGAGAGTAGCCCTCAGAATATCCATGCATGTGAGAATATAAAATTCCATGCCTTATATACTCCATGAAAATGAAAGTGTTAGTCACTCAGTCATGTCTGACCAGACCTCTCTGTTGATGGAATTCTCTAGGAAAGAATACTGGACTGAGTATCCATTCCCTTCTCCAGGGGATCTTTCTCACCCAGGGACCAAACCCAGGTTTCCTGCATCACAGATGGATTCTTTACCATATGATCCTCTAGGGAAGCTCTGTTACATATCCTATAACAGAGGTCGAAGACAGAATTTAAATTAAAAATAAATCCACAAAAATCTTGCTTTAGATAGTAATATGTTCTATAAAAGGAATAAGTGCAAAAGATAAACTAATGGCCTATGACTGGGAGAAGAGAGTGATTTACTTTATATAGGGAAGCTTTTATAATGAGGCGATGACCTCTTTAGAGTTTGAGTTGAGAAATGGAGAATGAAGCAGAAGCATTCATTGAGAGCTCTAGGGCAAGGGATTTGCAGAAAGCAGGCTCAGCAAATGTAAAGACCCTAAAATGAAAATGGTTTTAGAATGTATAACAGGTGGAGGCAAGACTGATGTGAGTGAAACAAAGAGATCTGTGGGGAAAGTAGGTAAATATTGAATAGACATGGTCTGGTAGTCCATGGTAAAGAGTATGGATTTTATTTTAGCTTTGTTAGAAAGTTACTGGAATATTTCAAAGCAGAAACTGAAAAAAATTAAGTTTAATTTTTAAAATATATCTCTCTAGTGGAGAATAAAATGACTTCCCTGGTGGCTCAGAGAGTAAAGTGTCTGCCTGAAATGTGGGAGACCTGGGTTTGATCCTTGGGTCAGGAAGATCCCGTGGAGAAGGAAATGGCAACCCACTCCAGTACTCTTGCCTGGAAAATCCCATGGATGGAGAAGCCTAGTACGCTACAGTCTATGGGGTCACAAAGAGTCAGACACAACTGAATGGCTTCACTTTCACTTTCAGTGGAGAATAGACTTTAACAAGTCAAGAGTGGAAGCAGAGAAACTAGCTAGTAGGCAGATACTTCAGTCCTAGTAAGAAGTTGCAATGGTTTGGATTAAGGTGAAAGCTTTTTTTTTTTCTTTGTAACAGCAAGAAATTAATTCAGAATATGTTTTTTAAATAGATTTTAAGTAAGGCTTGATGGATTGGATGTGGGAACTCAGAGAGAAATAAACTATGCAATTTTTAAGATCTTTCCCTGAGCAGATGGATGATTTTAGTGGGGGCCGTTGCTGCTGCTGCTGCTAAGCTGCTTCAGTCATGTCCAACTCTGTGCAACCCCATAGACAGCAGCTCACCAGGCTCCTCTGTCCCTGGGATTCTCCAGGCAAGAACACTGGAGTGGGTTGCCATTTCCTTTTCTAATGCATGCATGCACGCTAAGTCACTTCAGTTGTGTCCAACTCTGTGTGAGCCTATGGACGACGGCAGTCCTCCAGGCTCCTCTGTCCACAGGATTCTGGAAGCAAGAATACTGGAGTGGGTTGCCATTTCCTTCTCCCAAAAAAGGTGCAGGACAGAGGCTGGGGCGGGGGTGCAGTTAGTTGTGCCATTAACTGGAATGTGAAAAAAGAAATGGGGAACATTGTTGGGAGAATCAAGAATATAGTTCTGGATATTTTAACTTCAAGGTGTATAACATACATAAATGAAGAGGTGGTAAGTGGAGTGTAGCCATCAGAGTTTAACATTCAACAAAAGAACACTGGAAATAGAGATTTGGGAGCATCAGTGTTATAAATAAAACCTCATAACAAAGAACGGAATGAGGGCAATTCTTAACTTACATCCCTTTAGCTCAGGAAATCAGTGAGTTCCTGATTTCAGAAAGAGAGTTCCTCTCTTTCTGAAGAGAGTTTGCATTAGGAGAATCCTGGGTAGGGGTTTTTATGGATCTGGCTTGGATAATTAAGAGAAAATGAAATAGGACACGTGTCGCAGATATATTTATACTACAGTGCAAAATATAAAATAACCTAGAAGGTAACATATACTTTGACTCACCTTTTTAATTTGCTATTTCCATAAGCACACCCTCTCCAAAAATGTTGTATTCCCTATGCTTTAGAATAATTAATTATTTATTTTAAATAAACCATCTGCACTGTGCCATAGACCAAATAATTTGAGAGATTATTGAGATTAGAGGGTCTCAAACTCAGGCCCACATTAGGATCACTTGGAGGAGGACTTAGTGAAAAAGATTTCTGGGACCATGGCCAGAGTATCTAATTTAGGAGATCTGAGGTAGCCCAAGAATTTGCTTTTTTAAAAGTTACAAGATGATGCTGATGCTGCATGGGCGAGAGTGACTAATCTAGATAGAACCTTATTAATCAAATAGCTGAGGCAAAAGTTCTGTCCTATGTCCTGATATTTAGTTTATTATTTTAAGCTTATTCTGTATATATCTTTGGTCTCCCCAGGTGACTCAGTAGTAAAGAATCTATCTGCCAAGCAGGTGATGCATGTTTGATCCCTGGATGGGGAAGATCTATTGAAGAAAGACATGGCAACCAACTGAGAAATTACATAGACAGAGGAGCCTGGTGGGCTACAGTCCATGGGGTTTCAAAACAGTTGGACATGACTTAGTGACTAAACAACACCAATACATATCTTTAATACCAAATTTCCAGGTAATGGAAAAGTGCATGTGATACTTCAGCCTATTGTTAATATTTTCTCTACATGATTTGGAAGAACTGATTAATTGATTAGTCAGATGTTTTTTGCTGTTGTTGTTCTGTAGTGTGTGTGTGTGTGTGTGTGTGTGTGTGTGTGTATGTGTGTGTGTGTTGTTAATGTATTAGGGTTCTCCAAAGAAATAAAACAAGTAACACACACACAGAGAGAGAGAGAGAGAGAGAGAGAGATGTAGAGAGAGAGAGAGAGAAATGCTAATGCCTTCCCATATATAATAGCTCTATTATAGTTATTATGGTATATCTATAATAATATCACTTTGTATCTAATATCTATCTATTTATATTTACATCTTTATCTGTATATAGTTATCTCTCACCCCACCCATATATATCTTTGGAGAAACAGAGGGATTGAGAGATTTATTTAAACAATTGGCTTCTACAGTTATAAAAGCTAAGATCCATAATCTCAGCCATCTGCAAACTGGAGACCCAGGAAAGCAGATGTGTAATTTTAGCCAAAGTCTAAAAGCCTGAGATCCAGGAGAGCCAATGGTATTCAGGCCCTCAGTAGATCAGATGGTGCTTCCCCACGTTGGAGAGGGCAACCTACTTTACTGAGCCAAGTGATTCAAATACTGATCTCATTTGGAAACACTTTCATAGAGCCATGCAGAAATACTGTTTAATCTGGACACATCTTTTCCAGTCAAGTTGACACATGAAATTAACCACACAGTTACTATTGCCTAATTCTTTAAGCTTGTTATTCTTCTCCTCAGAAATTTAGCTTATCATGCACTGACCAATTTTACAATAAGGATAAAAAGTGCAGCATTGGGATACTGGAATCTAAAAGGGAAGAATAAAAATATTATCTTTGAATGCTTTCAGAGAGTTGACACCATTTTTTTTCATTTTTCATAAAACAGTTATTCATAAGTGCCAAGCCCTATCCTAGAGCCTAAGGAGACAAAGATGATCTGAAAATTTTGTCTGATTTTTAAACTAAAAAGTTCTTATAATCAGTCATATTGGCGTAGTTACAGCATAGCCAAAAATAATTTTAGGTATAAAACATCAAAGAAAGTAAAGGAAAATAAAATATTTTATTCTTTTTTTTTTTTTGGCTTAAGAAGGATTTTCAGAGCTGAATAATTTCCTCTGTTCTCTCTTCATTTCATGTACAGCCATGGGCAAGAAACTCCCAATAAAGCATTTCTATCCCACAACAGGTTGTAACTTCTGCTGGCATGTTATAAAACTTCATTTCATGTGCACCAGGCAACACTATTTTCCAAAGCTTCAGCTAATTATGTGAGATTTATCTACGTGGAAACACAGGGATTAAGCAAGCAGGAAAAATAGGGAGAATTTATTTAGTGGCTGTGTTTAACAAAGGATAATGAAAACAAAGGTTGTAGGAAACAAAATATTTCCTGAAATTAATACCTAACCAGTGAAGGAAGTCATGAGTATTCTGTTGGTACTTTAATCCTGGTCTAACAGAAATTGCTACCAATCATACAGAAAAGCAAAACAGACATTTTTGCTTTTAAACTAGTCCTGAAGCTCCATTTACCTTATCACTTTGGCATACTTGTTACTAAGCTGCTTGGTTCTTATTTTCAGATTATTCTATAGTAGAACTGTTGCTAAAATACCTTATCATTGTGGTATGCTAATTTTTTGTGCAAAGCATATTATTTAAAAAATACCTTTAACCTGCACATAATTACTTATAATTGTTTGGTCTGTAAGCCTTCAGTTTATTTGTCCAGCTTCACGGCGCCACCCTCGCCCTGCCCAGAATTACTTGTTTTCCCTCTTATTGCCTAATTGCACATTATATCCTGCTCCAATTTTCTTATTACACAATTAATTTATCTGAGGGAAAGAGAGACTCCAGTGTTTTATTTCCTTTAATTCAGAGTTTTAATTTTCTCAGTTTGCAATCTTAATATTTCTCTTTTTCTTCATAGGCTTGTTTGTAATATTTATTATCTGTGATGACCCTAATCTTTTAAACATGAGACAATAATCTTGAAAGTGCCGCATCATATGCATCTATTATTTCTTTGTATGATATGCCTTTTGTAGTAAATCAGGATTTTTAAAAATGCCTATTATTTGTTCAGGTGAAGGAAAATTACCATATTTTCAGAATTTAATTAGCAGCAACCTCTTCATCTTTATTTACCAATCTTCTCCCAGAATAGCCAATTCCTCAAAGTAAAAACATTATTTCCATTTTGAAAGATAACTTCACAGTGGATATAAGTATCAAGACCCTAAGTGTCCTCTTGAGAGTTAGGATTAAATCAAATTGTATGAACCCCAGAGTAGTTTTCTTCCCCTACAAGGCAGTTTCTCTGAATTGCCAGTTACAAAGCAGTCGAAATATAACTAGTCTTTTGGGACTTGAAGACCTGGAGTGGGTTCCTGGATCTAAGATCTTGACAAGTGTTATTTCCACCCTCTTTTTTGGTTTCCCCTAACTTGCCTCAGTAGCTTCTCCTTTCTTACAGTTTCATCTTTTGTTGTTTTGCTGAGTCATGTTGGACTCTTTGTGACCCCATGGATTGTCAGGTTCCTCTGTCCATGGGATTCTCCAAGCAAAAATACTGAATGGGCTGCCATTTCCTTCTCCAGGTTCCTCATCTGTAAATTAAAAATATATATATATAATAAATGAATAGTCAGAAAAAAGAATATGAAGAGAAGTGTGTCATAAAAAGAAAGAAAACAAATTATATTTTTATATTCAGTTCAGTCACTCAGTCGTGTCCGACTCTTTGCAATGCCATAAACTGCAGGACTCCAGGCCTCCCTGTCCATTACCAACTCTCGGAGTTCACCCAAACTCACGTCCATCGAGTTGGTGATGCTGTCCAGCCATCTCATCCTCTGTCGTTCCCTTTTCCTCCTGCCCCCAATCCCTCTCAGCATCAGAGTCTTTTCCAATGAGTCAACTCTTCGCATGAGGCAGCCAAAGTACTGGAGTTTCAGCTTTAGCATCATTCTTTCCAAAGAAATCCCAGGGCTGATCTCCTTTAGGATGGACTGCTTGGATCTCCTTGCAGTCCATGAGACTGTTTGGATCTCCTTGCAGTCCATGGGACTCTCAAGAGTCTTCTCCAACACCACAGTTCAAAAGCATCAGTTCTTCGGCGCTGAACTTTCTTCACAGTCCAACACTCACATCCATACATGACCACAGGAAAAACCATAGCCTTGACGTATGTTACTGTAATATAAAAACTGACTAAGCATGTATATAGTGAACTCTTTCAGTGTTGAATGCTGTGATTACCAGCAGTGCTAGATCCAGAATTTCTATAGAGACCAGTGCTCAGAAGATGTAGGAATCTGACTAGAAGCAGAGCCGGATGTCATGTTGAACTGCACTTGTATTGTTAACACAGATTTTAATCACATTATGACGTGTTTGTGGATGGCAGAACTCTGAGCACTTGCAGACTCACTCTCTACTCTCCCACCCTGTGCCTCTGAGGCCAAGGCTGATCCAGCTGCTTCTCACCAGGAAGCTCCCTTGCATTCCAGCCTCCTACAGGGTTTGACAGTGGTAGGAGCGGCAGAATATTGGATGGAGGGTGAAGAGTGAAATTGGGATAGTCTTCTCCCAGCTTCCTTCTTGAAAAGCCCTTCTAGTCTGACTTCGTTCTCTCTTTCTTTCTTTTGGTGAGGGGCAGGGGCTGTGCTGGGCGTACGTTGCTGCATGGGCTTTCTCTTGGAGAGAGCAGGGCTGCTCTCTAGTTGCAGTGTGTGGGCTTCTCACTGTCATAGCTTCTCTTGTTTCAGAGCATGGGCTCTATTGTGCATGGGCTCCAGTTGTTGTGGCTCATGGGCTCCAGTTGTTTTGGCTCCTGGGCTCTAGAGCACAGGCTCCATAGTTACGGCATGCATGGGTTTAGTTGCTCTGCAGCATGTGGGATCTTCCTGGATCAGGGATTGGACGCTTGTCTCCTGTTTTGACAGATGGATTACTACCCATTGCGCCACCAGGGAAGCCCTTAGCTTATTTCTTGACCAAAGTCACGATTACTGATAACCTCTCCACTCAACTCTCCCTTCTTTTCTGAGTTCCATTTCTCTTCCTCTTCTTGTTCCTTCAGGACTAGTAGTTATTGTCCCTGATGTTGCTCGTTCTGACACACTGTTTATCATGTGTGGGTGTGTGGGTTCCTTTTACCCACTAGTAGGCACTGCGTTAGATTCCTCAAATTACCTCCTTGAGGTTTTGTTTTTGTTGTTGCTGCCTGGACAGGCAGTATAAATGAAGGTAATTGGAGAGGCAAGTTTAATGTTGTAAGTTAGGTCCAAAAATAGTTCAGGTATTTTTCTCTTATAGATACTTCTTTGGTGGGGGAAATATGGGTATACAAATAACTATTTCCCAAAGATTCTTGAAGGCTCAAAAGTTGGAGCTGTGGCCCTAGGAACCTATAATTCCTTAGCATGAACTGTGATAGTGATTTTTGTAACCTTGAGGGGTCAGACCCCTGTTGTCTGTTACCTGAATTGTCGCAACAGCCTCCCAGTTACTCTCTAGGCTGCCTGTCTGATAAACACCACCCTTCTGTTTACATCAGGCATGATGTTTCTCATTGGCCTTGGGATAAAGTGTGGTGTCCTTGTCATGACAAA
Organism: Madoqua kirkii; assembly: GCA_006408675.1. NCBI lineage: Eukaryota > Metazoa > Chordata > Mammalia > Artiodactyla > Bovidae > Madoqua > Madoqua kirkii. The sequence continues at coordinate 10,035 of SJYC01004092.1, read as the reverse complement.
TATGATGTTCTCCTACATTTGGCTCTTGCTTACTACTCTGGTCTCACCTTGAACCTACACTTATATTTTTAGCAATTTGGCAACACTGAAAGTTTAATGATGTCCCAGAAATACTTTTTCTGATTATCATGTATATGTCTTTGCTGCTGCTCTTTCCTCTGCTTGTTATTGAACTCCAGCCTGTCTGATGAATTTTTTCTTATCACATAATCACACAAAACATCTACTTCAGGAAGACTTGTCTGAAAATTCCTTCCGCTACCCTTCTACCTCACCCAACATAAATACCTCTCTACTACGATCCATGAGAGGCTTCCCATGTGGCTCAGTGGTAGAGAATTTGCCTGCAGATGCAGGAGACACAAGAGACTTAGCTTTGACCCCTGGTTTGGGAAGATTCCCTGGAGAAAGAAATGGCTACCCACTCCAGTATTCTTGCCTTGAAAATCCCATGGACAGAGGAGCTTGGCAGGCTATAGACTCGCAAAGAGTCAGACATGACTTAGCAACTGAGCATGCACACAAACTATGATTCATAACATTCAGGGTACTCACTCTTCCCAGCTAACACACTGATTTGTATTTATCCAGTTAGGTCTATCTTTAACTACAAGTGAATGAGTGCAAGCATCAGCCAGATACATTAAATCATCAGAACCTATCATTAATTAGTCCTTAATTGAATCAATTGATTAATGGAATTTTCCAGTGGACCACTTGTTACAAATAATCGATTAGTTAACTGCCCTATCAATTGACTTAATTAATTGGATTCATTGTTTTTGACTGTCTAATCTTGCCAAACACAAAACAGTCTGAGTATAGGACACACCCACACACAAAAAGAGGCACTAAAATGGAAAGCATTACCCAACAGCTCCATTGAGGAATGGGGAGTTTCATTTTTTTGGTGTTCTTTTCAGTTCATATTAAGCTTCTATTTCCTTTGTTGTAGAAATCTTGGCTCAGAACATGTTACTACATTATGCATGGGCCCTGAAGCTCATCCACACATACTTCCTGGGTATACATCCTGCCTCCAACATTCACTAACTGTGGACATTGGCTGGGTCACTGAACCTCTAAGTTTCTTTCTGTGTCAATTAATTTGGAATTATATTAGTATCTACCCCATATGTTTGCTCTGAGGATAGTCATGTGTAAATTGGTGATATCATAATTTAAAATTCATGTGGAAATAAGTAATATAGTATTAATGGCTCATATTATATCCCCCAATGATTTCTGTGTGAACTAAAGACTTAAGTATGAGTATCATACTTTTGTATTTTCAGCGAGATGATATGGGAGACAGTCTTTATGACTTCTAGACAGGAAATGACTTTAGCATAGACATAATAAGTACAAACCATGAAATATGTTTATAAATTTAAATAGTCTCATGAAAAAATATATTAAACAAAAAGTAATTAAAATTAAAAGATTTAAAGACTAGGAGAAGATATTACCAATACAAATAATAAATGCCCAGAATAAAAATGGCATCAACATATTGATAAGAAAAATATGATAGCTTGATTACAAGAACAAATGTTAACAAAGAAATGTAGAGGAGGAAAAAACTTGGATCCCAAATAAATATGAGCAAATGTAGTCCACCTCACTAGTAATAAATGAAATGATATTGAAATTTAATTAAATTCTATTATACACTCAACAGATTCACAAACATGTTGATGTTTGATAATTCCGTTGAGTATATTTGAAACTCTTATACATCAGTGTACATGTTTTGGAGAATAATTTGACAATACTCAGAAAAGAAAGGTTGAAGAAGTGAAACATTTTTGCAGTAAACAGACTAGTTAAAAACATACATTGCCTATAAAGCAATTCAGTTCCTAGGCACAGGTCCTAGAGAAAGTCCTACAAAGGTATACAGAGGCCCTTATGTAATATATAGAAAATATAAAGAGAAGAACTTTTGAGTAGTAGTGGTGAGAGAAGTCTCAACAAGGAAAAAATAGTTAAATGAACTGTGGTGTTTTCTTAAAATTGAATAGATAAATAAAATGCGATGTTTCATTAAAACTGAGAAATGTACAGTGGTGAAACTGAAGGAGTTAGAGCTATGAATATCAAAATGAATAACTATTATATGTTTCAGTGAAAAAATGAACACATGAAGTACAGTGCCATATATGAAGTGAAATACACTAAATATCGCTTTTATTATTTGGGGTATATACATGTAAAAGTACTAAAAATGATGGAAATATTAAGCATTAAATTCTGAGTGTTAATTACTTGACAATGAATAGGAAAAGGACTTCATGAGAGTTTTCAGCAGATCTTAATTCTGTTATCAGTACATTTTTTTCTTGAAGTAGATGGGAACTCTATCTTATCATTTAAAATAGATGTAATGATTTCTAAAGAATTTAGATAGAGTTAATTGGACTGCACAGGTAAAACAATTAGCACCATGTTAAACACATGGAGAATAAAGTTTCAGTTTCCTTCTCTTTCCTGTTTATCTTATAAATAGAACTCATTTTCCCCTGCTATTTCTATTTAGATAAGTGGGAAGCATGGGGATGAATTCATAGGCTCTAACATATAATGTTCAGTGTCAGTCAAACCTGATCCTTCACCTAGATTCAATTAGTTGACCTCTCTGAGCCTTGATTTTTCTCCATCTGAACAAGGTGAAGAATTGTGTTGAAATTGCAAATTCAATTTTATTTTAATTTAATCCAGATAAAAATTTTAATATAGACTGGCTGCAAATAAGAATTTATTAACCTATTATTGTTATCAACGTGCAGAAATCACATTGCTGGTTAGTGACATAGCTAAGTCTACTAAGAGTGTGTGTGTGCTAAGTCACTTCTTTTGTGTTCAAGTCTTTGCGACCCTATGGAGTGCAGCCCACCAGGCTCCTCTTTCCATGGGGAGTCTCCAGGTGAGAACACTAGAGTAGGTTGTCATGCCATCCTCCAGGGGATCTTCCTGACCCAGGGATCCAACTTGGATCTCTTGTGTCTCTTGCACTGACAGGTAGGTTTTTGCCAGTAGCAATGCTAAGATGAAGAGGTATCACTTGAGTTTTATTATGTGTTATGTACTATGTGAAATTACATTTTTTATATATTATCTCTTATAATGCTCACAATTTAGGAGTTAGATACTATCACTATCCAGTTTACAGATGCAGAAATGAAAGCCTAGGGTCTAAATGAACCCAGAGATAAAGTAGAAAAATTCAGATACTAATTTGGTTAACTTCAAAGCCCAGTATTTTAATCATTAACTCCCCTGTCTGCTACTTTTAGGCTCTTTTTTTTGGGTGCCATCCTGCTGCCTTAAAAATATGCCTTAATGGCAGGAAATGAAATGTTGGCTCTGAAAACAGACCAATGAAGTCACTGGTTAGTGAAAGAAATGGGGGCTTTTCTTTATTTTCTCCTTGTATGAACTAATGCTCATTTTGTCCCAAATTAGTACTACATGTAGAAACAATAACTAATGTAGTTTCTGTCCACTGGAGTTTGAGTCAACTGGTTAATTCCAGCAGTATTTTTACATAGTGGTCTGTTTGGAACAAAAATCTGATGGTAGTATAGGTTATTTGGACAACTGAATCTGTTTCATATGGTCTGACTGGTAGTTGGTTTGGATTTAACTGATTTTTTAAAACTAAAATACTGTTTGGGATTTGTATAAATATCTCAGCAAAGAAAAAAAATGAAACTTGTTGCTTAACATTGTGTCAGTAAATGGCTAGCTGATTTTTTTTTCAACCAGAGACTATTCTGTATAGATAATATATTTACTTTATCAAAAGAACACCTTACACAGTTTGTACAACAGAACATAGTTTTGCAGGAGAGAATTATATTTTTTGTCTGTTGAAAGGAGAATACCTGGTGAGTGCACTCATCTAGAATTGCTACAGTCAGCTTTTCCAAAGTCATATTTCATCAGAGTCTGTAGAGATTCTAGAAGGCACTGTCTAGAAGGTAATCAGACTATCAATCTCCCCATCATCCCAGATCACACAGATTCTATATCAGAAAAAAAAAAAAAACATTCTATAGTTGGTTGCTTAGATCTGCTTTAAAACCCTGTAGGTCAGAGTTAAATAATACCATGAATATTAATAGAAAAATACCATATATTAATATCTGTTTTTATTTTCCTGATGCAAAGGACTAAGATTCAATATGCAGTAACTGTGAACTCAGGGCAGGGTGACTAGTTAATGCTCAAGTTATCACCAATCTTTAGCTATGTTTTTAGTCAGCTAGGCTTCAGCCAGACTGTTCCCTGCCTTGGATGTTCAGAGATACGTGACAACATTTTTCTTTCCACCTTAGGCTGAAATATACCAAGTTGTTCTAGTCATCAATACCTATTTTATAGTTGCAGTCATTTTGCAATGATGCATGCCAATGGCATGAGTGGAGTCTGCCAGCACATAAATCTCTCCCCCATTCCTGCGCCATGTGGAGAGTTAAACATGCATCTTACTTATCTCCTTCTATTTGTACTGTCACAGTCTCTGAATAATATGTTTTTACTCTATCTACAGATATAAATCTTAGAGAACATGTATTTTTAATGTTCTTCTTTAGAAGCATTTTAGTTATACAAAATGGTTTCACTGAATTTATTAATTATGAGCCCAGTAGATTGTTGGTTATATAGAATTTATGAGTTCTTTGTTGAACTTTAATTTGAATGAAGCTGACTACTTGTCACTTTTTCAAAGTCCCATTACTGGCTTTTTTTAATGAACAAATATTAACATGTTTGTTGGTGGTGATTTTTTTTCTGTTGTGCTGAATAAGGAGAGTTTCACTTCATGGATCATTTATTTGAAAACTTGCTATGTCCCAGACTATTGGCTGAGCAATGAACAGACAGTAAGAAACATGATAATGTCCTTGCAGTTGTGAATCTTACATATTTGTAGAGAAATAAGACATCTGACAAGTAATGACAATACTTTTCAAACATCAAATGTTACACTGCCTTTAATAATATGAATGTGGAAATTCCTTTCATTGTATCTAAAAAGAGAGGATAAGCCTTACATTTTCACAGCTATTTGTAGTATGCTGAAGTCATAATTAAGGACTTAACTGTGTGTTGTCCATGGTCCTGAATGCATCCTATAGCTACAGAATAGATGGGGATATTGCTATTTATTTGACTGCTGAATTTAATAAAACTAGTTTTATTAACTGGGTGCCAGAAATATAAAAATATTTATGCCAGAGTCATGACTCAAAAAGGCTCGCAGTTTTGGTGTGAAAACTACACTACAACATTATTAATTTTCAGAGGTTTTCTTTTAGTTCTGCCCTAAGTATATGCTGCTTTAGAAGCTCAAGTGATAGAATAAAGATAGCTATTATATATGGACAAGAACCAGAGTAATTGATATTATTCATCTAAAAGTTTTGCTACTGGTAAAGTAAAAAAGGATAAAGTGATAAATGATTCAATGATAGGTAAGCTTATTTTTTTGACTGTTGAGGTGCAATGGTAGTGGATACCTAGGCTATTTCAGGACTTTATGGGAAGGTAGGCTGCAACTTCATAGAAGGATGAATTTTGCTTACTGTCATGGAATCAAGTGTTTAAATGTGATAGGAATCTGGACATTAATATGATTTGAAAGTGACACTTTATAAATCTAAATTTAAATGACCATTGCAAGGCAGTCGTTATTTTATATATGACACATCACAGGAGTTATTGTTAATCAAAACTTATGTAATGAACACATAAAATGATATGACAGGTAATAATATAGAAATAACATATATGCACATCCAGGATAAAGTTTTCACAATGGAGAAGATTTTTTTCAAAAGTCCCTAGGTCAAAAAATCTTGAGGTGAACTTTGAAATATTAATAGAGACAACTGTAAAATTTTGTTCAGTTCAGTCACTCAGTCGTATCTGACTCTTTGTGACCCCATGAACCACAGCACACCAGGCCTCCCTGTCCATCACCAAGTCCTGGAGTTCACCCAAACTCATGTCCATTGAGTCGATGATGTTATCCAACCATCTCATCCTCTGTTGTCCCCTTCTCCTCCTGCCCTCAATCTTTCCCAGGATCAGGGTCTTTTCCAATGAGTCAGGTCTTCACATCAGGTGGCCAAAGTATTGGAGTTTCAGCCTCAACATCAGTCCTTCCAATGAATACCAAGGACTGATCTCCTTTAGGATGGACTGGTTGGATCTCCCTGCAGTCCAAGGGACTCTCAAGAGTCTTCTCCAACACTACGGTTCAAAAGCATCAATTCTTCGGCGCTCAGCTTTCTCTATAGTCCAACTCTCACATCCATTCATTACCACTGGGAAAAAATTTTCTTAAAAGGAAGCAAATTACCTGATTGTATTGGAGCTTAATGTGTTGAATACTTACAGATTTCTGATACAGGATGGATATTGATGAAAAGTAAATACAGATGAAAGGCAAAGCCACAACACGTTCCTTTTGTTACCACCATATGAACAATGTGTGAATGGCTGTTTAATGGCAAATTACAGTTCTAGTGCAGGAAATTGAAAGAAGTATCACGCCTCATTCTGTTGATTGTGATTTTATGACAACAAAAGCATCTCAGAGAATATTTGTACTCCTTTTAAAATATTTTTTTACCTTTACATTAAAAAGTAATGATAGGATACTTGCTTTACAGTGTTGTGTTGGTTTCTGCCATACAGCAGCAGGAATCAGCTATAAGGACACATATATCCATTGCCTCTTGAACCTTCTCCCCTTGCTTTCCATCCACCCCTCTAGGTTGTTACAGAGCACCAGGTTGAGCTCCCTGTGTTATACAGCAACTTCCAACTAGCTATATCATATATGGTAACATATATGTTTCACTGCTACTTTCTTCCCACCCTCCCTTTCCCCTGCTCTGTCCAGAGATCTGTTTTCTGTGTCTGCATCTCTACTCTTGCCCTGCAAATGGGTTCATCAGTGCCACTTTTCTAGCTTCTATATGTATGCATTATTATACAATATTTGTTTTTCTCTGACTTACTTCACTCTGTGTTAACAGTCTCTAGGTTCATCCACCTCACTAGAACTGATTCAAGTTCATTCCTTTTTATGGCTGAATAATACTCCATTGTATATATGAACCACAACTTCTTAATCCATTCATCTGTTGAAGAACATCTGTATTAATACTCTTTTTTTTTTTTCAACATTCTCACAGTGGAAACTTCAGCCTCACAATTCCATAAGCCCAATGATTATCATCCTCATAGTTACTTATCTAAATGAACAGAAATAAGTTTGAATATCTGCACTAGGAAAGATGTGTGTTCAGCCTTTCTGTTTCTTTAGGGGAAAGAGAAAACTGGGACAGCATATTTCTCATCATTCCTGTCTTCTTTCCTGTTTCTCTTTCTATTCATGCTTCAAATATAAATACCTCCAAATCTTTAAATTGGAAGAAAAGAGAGCTTGAACTAATAGTGCTGTCTTTAAATATATTCGTTGAGATTTTACTCCTATTTCTTCTTCAGTGCCCCTCACAACCAAAATCAGTATCATTGTGATCACAAACACTTCATTTATCAAGGATATAAGTATATTAAAGATATGCTTGCCATGTAAACTAGAAATCATCAAAATGCTCAATGCTGATTTTCAACTGTATAGACAATTTAAGCAGTTGTCTATAGACAACTGTATAGACTGCAATTTAAAGCTTATGGCATAATATATGTGAAAAGTTTCTCAATTTACTTTTTTACTTTTTATATATTGATAATTTTAAAATTTATTTAGTGTCTTGAGGGCCATGTTAATGGCTGTAGGATATTCTATTATATGTATGTAGCATAGTTTGTCTAAACAATATCCTCTTCCTGGGCATTTAGATATATTTTGTTACCATAAATTATCCTGCAGTGAAACAAAATGCATAGAATATATACATGTTCATTTCTTCTCTGAATCTGTTTTGATCTTGGGTTGGGGGCTGTCTCTTATACACATCTTGTATGTAGCATAGTTTGTCTAAACAATATCCTCTTCCTGGGCATTTAGATATATTTTGTTACCATAAATTATCCTGCAGTGAAACAAAATGCATAGAATATATACATGTTCATTTCTTCTCTGAATCTGTTTTGATCTCTGATATCATAGCAGTCTCATACACAACACTATGGAAGGATAAGATGTCCAAGCCTCAGTATAGTAGAAATAAAACTTAGATATCTTTCTCATATTTATAACAGTTTAGCAATGCTCTTCTAAGAATAAAATTTCTTCTTGCATCCATTCATGCATTCAAAAAACAATTTAGTGCTTGTGATGTATAGCCATTCTTTTAGGAACTTGGGATATCTTAGTGAGGAAGAACATTCTTCCTATCATATACATGTTTCCTTATCAGAAACTCTGGCCTTATATAATTAGCTGATTGGAAATTCTGATGTATTATTTTTAATACATAATAAAATACATAATAGAAAATTATGAAAAAATTCTACACTGATATGTCTCAGTGGTAAAGAATCTACCTGCCAATGTAGAAGATATGGGTTTGATCCCTGGGTCAGGAAGATCCCTTGGAGAAGAAAATGGCAACCCATTCCAGTTTTCTTGCCTGGGAAATCCCATGGACAGAGGAGCCTTGCAGGCTACCGTCAAAGGGTTCTCAAAGAATTAGACAGGACTTGCAACTAAACACCACCAACAACTTCTGAATGCACCCTAGGCCATATCCTGGATTTGTGTCAGGAGGTGGTATAATTCTGTTGCATTATGTTGTGATAGGAAGCAGGTAGATGAGCAGATGTCTTTGGCAGGTCACCAGCTACTTAGAAGGGGAGAGTAGCAATTTAAAGACTTGCATAGTCCATGTTTTAAAATTACTTTATACTCAGGACTGTAACTGAAAATAGTCTGCATATTCTACATGCAGGATGCCAGTGGCAATTTGCCTTCAAATGTAAAAAATTGGGGTCTTTCCATTTTACACTAATCCAGTGCTTTGTATAAATGAATTTTGTCCCAGAATGGTGAAATAATATAGATTTCAAATCCAAAGGAAAATAATCATCTGTAAAGATGCATCCAACTTTTTCAGTGCTAGATTCTAACTATAAAATCAGTACAGTTGCATTTGCTTTCTTAAATTTTTTTCATAATACTAAACATACAAATCCTTTCAATGACTATGTAATGCTTTGCAAATACTCTTTTTTCATCTCTTTTTAAAAATATTGGTGGATAGTTGATTTACAATATTGTGTTAGTTCTGCTGTACAGGGAAGGAATTAGTTATATAGTCCATCTGCACTGTGGGAGACCTGGGTTCGATATCTGGGTTAGGAAGGTCCCCTGGAGGAGTGCTTGGCAACACACTCCAGTATTCTTGCCTGGGAGAATTCCCAGAGGATCCTGGTGGGCTACAGTCCATGAGGTCACAAAGAGTTGGACACAACTGAGTAACTAAGCACATGGTGCACACACACACATTCATTTATTTTTAGATTCTTTTCCCATAGATAACTGATAACAACCTTAATGCAAGGGACGCTACTCAATACTCTAATAACCTCTATGGGAAAAGAATCTAAAAAATGAATATGAAGTGAAAAGTGTGAAAGTCACTCAGTCGTGTCTGACTCTTTGTGACCCCATGGACTACACAGTCTATGGAGTTCTCCAGGCCAGAATACTGGAGTGGGTGGCCTTTCCCTTCTCCAAAGGATCTTCCTAAGCCAGGGATCAAACCCAGGTCTCCCACATTGCAGGCAGATTCTTTACCATCTGAACCACAAAGGAAGCCCTTCAAAAAATTCAGTAAAGTGAATATATGTATAACTAATTTCTTTGCTGAACAGCAGAAACTAACACAACATTAAAAATCAACTATTCCCCAATAAAATTTTTAAAGGAAATTTTAAAAGATGGTATTTGCAAAATAGTACTGAGACATTGAAAGGATTTTGCGTGTTTAGGATTATGAAAAAAAATTATATATAGTAGGGCTTCCCTGGTGCTCAGATGGTAAAGAATCT
>SJYC01004090.1:0-28918 GCA_006408675.1 Madoqua kirkii | reverse complement strand
TCCAACCAGTCAATCCTAAAGGAAATCAGTCCTGAATGTTCATTGGAAGGACTGATGCTGAAGCTGAAATTCCAATACTTTGGCCACCTGATGCAATGAACTGACTCATTGAAGAAGACCCTGTTACTGGGAAAGATTGAAGGCAGGAGGAGAATTAGATGACAGAAAATGAGATGGTTGGATGGCCAACTATCCAACTCATGGATGTCATCCAGACATCCAACTCATGTCTGGATGGACATGAGTTTTAGCAAGGTCCAGGAATTGGTTATGGACATGGAAACCTAGCATGTTACAGTCCAAGGGTAGCAAAGAGTCAGACATAACTGAGTGATGGAACTAACTGAACTTAGGGCTTTTCTGGTGGCTCAGACAGTAAAGAATCTGCCCACAATGTGGAAAACTTGGGTTTGATCCCTGGGTAGGCATGATCCCCTGGAGGAGGCCATTGCAACCCACTCCAGTGTTCTTGCCAGGAGAATCCCTATGGATGAGGAGCCTGGTGAGCTACAGTCCATCGGGTTGCAAAGAGTCAGACATGACTGAGCAGCTAAGCACAGTGCAGTGCGGGGATGCCTTATATTTGACAAAGGAGGCAAGAATATACAGTGGGGCAAAGATAGCCTCTTCAATAAATGGTGCTGGGAAAACTGGACAGCTACATATAAAAGAATGAAATTAGAACACTTCTTAATACCATACACAAAGATAAACTCAAAATGGATTAAATACATAAATGTAAGATCAGAAACTGTAAATGTCCATCGGGTTGCAAAGAGTCAGACATGACTGAGCAGCTAAGCACAGTGCAGTGCGGGGATGCCTTATATTTGACAAAGGAGGCAAGAATATACAGTGGGGCAAAGATAGCCTCTTCAATAAATGGTGCTGGGAAAACTGGACAGCTACATATAAAAGAATGAAATTAGAACACTTCTTAATACCATACACAAAGATAAACTCAAAATGGATTAAATACATAAATGTAAGATCAGAAACTGTAAAACTCTTAAAGGATAACTTAGGAAGAACACTCAATGACATAAATCAAAGAAAGATCCTCTATGACCCACCTGCACTAATGGAAGTAAAAACAAAATTAAATAAGTGGGACCTAATTAAAATAAAAAGCTTTCACACAGCAAAGGAAACCATAAGCAGTGGGAAAAGACAACCGTTAGAATGGGAGAAAGTAATGGCAAATAAAACAACTGACAAAGGGTTAATTTCAAAATTTGCAAGCAGCTCATACAAGTCAATACCGAAAAACAAACAACCCAATCAAAAAGTGGGTAAGAGACCTTAACAGATATTTCTCCAAACAAGACATACAGGTTGCTAACAAACACATGAGAAGATGTTCAATATTGCTCATTATTAGAGAAATCTAAGTGAAAACTACAATGAGATATCACTTCACACCAGTCAGAATGGCCAACATCAAAAAGATTACAAGAAGTAAATGTTGAAGAGAGTGTGGAGAAATGGGAGCCCTCTTGTGCTACTGGTGGAAGTATGAATGGATACAGCCATTATGGAAGACAGTATGGAGATTCCTTAAAAACCTGGAATAAAACCACCATATGGCATAACAATCCCATTCCTAGGCATATACCCTGAGGAAAATGAAATTGAAAAAGACACATGTGCCCCAATGTTCATTGCAGCACTATTTACAATAGCAAGAACATGAAAGAAACCTAGATGTCATTCGACAGATGAATGGATAAAGAAACTGTGGTACATATAAAAAATGGAATATCCGGTTCAGTTCAGTTGCTCAGTCATGTCAAACTCTGTGATCCCATGGACTGCAGCATTCCAGGCTTCCTTGTCCATCACCAACTCCTGGAACTTGCTCAAACTCATATCCATCAAACTGGTGATGCCATCCAACCATCTCATTCTTTGTCATCCCCTTCTCCTCCTGCCTTTAATCTTTGTGCTTCCAATGAATATTAAGGACTGATTTCCTTTAGAGTTGACTGGTTTGATCCCTTGGAGAATAAGGGACTTTCAAGAGTCTTCTCCAACACCGCAGTTCAAATGCATCAATTCTTTGATGCTCAGTTTTCTTTATGGTCCAACTCTTATCCATACATGACTTCTGGGAAAACCATAGGTTTGAAAAGATGAATCTTTGTTGGCAAATAATGTCTCTGCTTTTTAATATGCTGTCTAGGTTGGTCAAAGCTTTTTCTCAAGGAGCAGGTGTCTTTTATTTTTTTTTATTTTGTTCTACTTTACAATACTGTATTGGTTTTGCCATAATTTGACATGAATCAGCCACATGTGTACATGTGCTCCCAATCCTGAAACCCCCTTCCACCTCCCACCCCATATAATTTCATGGTGCAGTCACCATCTTCAGTGATTTTGGAGCCCAAGAAAATAAAGTCTGTCATTGTTTCCCCATCTATTTGCCATATACTCAGCCATAAAAACGAACATATTTGAATCAGTTCTAATGAGATGAATGAACCTAGAGCCTATTATACAGAGTGAAGTAAGTCAGAAAGAGAAAGATAAATATATACTAACACATATATATGGAATCTAGAAAGATGGTACTAATGAATTTATTTGGAGGGCAGCAGTGGAGAAACAGAATAGACTTATGGACTTGAGGTTGTGGGAGGATTTGGTGAGGTGTATGGAGAGAGTTACATGGAAACTTACAATATTATATATAAAACACATACTCAATGGTAATCTGCTGTATGACTCAGGGAACTCAAACAGGGACTCTGTATCAAGCTAAAGGGATGGGAAGCTGGAGGGAGATGAGAGGGAGATTCAAAAGGGAGCAAACATATGTATGACTGGTTCATGTTGATTTGACAGAAAACAACAAAATTCTGTAAAGCAGTCATCCTTCAATTAAAAAAAGAGAAGCTGCTTTTGTTTCAGAAATCAGCTTTCATCTTTATTATGATTCCTTCTTAAAAATATTTCTCCATCATATATTAATATTAGACTTTTTTTAGGTTTTCTTTCAAACTCTGTGATCCCATGGACTGCAGCATTCCAGGCTTCCTTGTCCATCACCAACTCCTGGAACTTGCTCAAACTCATATCCATCAAACTGGTGATGCCATCCAACCATCTCATTCTTTGTCATCCCCTTCTCCTCCTGCCTTTAATCTTTGTGCTTCCAATGAATATTAAGGACTGATTTCCTTTAGAGTTGACTGGTTTGATCCCTTGGAGAATAAGGGACTTTCAAGAGTCTTCTCCAACACCGCAGTTCAAATGCATCAATTCTTTGATGCTCAGTTTTCTTTATGGTCCAACTCTTATCCATACATGACTTCTGGGAAAACCATAGGTTTGAAAAGATGAATCTTTGTTGGCAAATAATGTCTCTGCTTTTTAATATGCTGTCTAGGTTGGTCAAAGCTTTTTCTCAAGGAGCAGGTGTCTTTTATTTTTTTTTATTTTGTTCTACTTTACAATACTGTATTGGTTTTGCCATAATTTGACATGAATCAGCCACATGTGTACAGCTTTCTTATCCATTCATCTGCTGATGGATATCTCGGTTGCTTCCATGTCCTGGCTATTATAAACAGTGCTGCAATGAACATTGGGGTACATGTGTCTCTTTCAGTTCTGGTTTCCTCGGTGTGTATGCCCAGCAGTGGGATTGCTGGGTGATAAGGCAGTTCTATTTGCAATTTTTTAAGGAATCTTCACACTGTTCTCCATACTGGCTGTACTAGTTTGCATTCTCACCAACAGTGTAAAATTAAATGTTGCTGAATTACTGTGGTAAATAATTTTATCAACATTTATTCCAACTGTTACATTAGGACATTTTCAATTGAAGGTGACAGAAACTCAGTTGAAACCAGCTTGGCGGGGTGGGGAGAGAGAGAGAGAGAGAATTTTGCTTATGTAATTGAAAAGTTCAAGCTTTTAGGCAAAGCTAGATCAAGGGGTACAACCAGATCCATCTCTCAGTTTTGTTTTCTTTCATATTTGCTTATTTTCAGGAAGAATTTCTCTTTGGGATGGTAAAGTAGCATCATCTCCAAGTTTGTATTCTACCAGCTCAATAGAAAGTGGAAAGTGAGGAACTTCACTTTAAACCATAAGAAGTCCAGGGATGGAATGCCATTGGCCTACTTTGATCACCTGCCCTGCCCAGAGATAGTCCTGGGGGTTGAGGTAGATACAATGCTCTGACAAGCCACACCTGGATCATTTTCCTCTTCTGGGAAAGCAAGATGTAGTCAACATGAGCTGAGCCACATAGAATCAGAATAGAGGAGTAGTGGACCCCAAATTTATAATGCAGGCACTGTTACTTCAGAAAACTGAATGGACGATAGAGTAACAAAACACACACATATATTATACACACTCAAGTTTTTTCTCTCTACTTGCATGCAAAAGAAAATTAAATAACTGTTTAAATATAATGATAGCAAGTCCACTAGGACTTCCCTAGTGACTCAGATGATAAAGCATCTCCCTACAGTGCAGGAGACTTGGGTTCATTCCCTGGGTCAGGAAGATCCTCTGGAGAAGGAAATAGCAACCCACTCCAGTACTCTTGCCTGGAAAATCCCATGAATGGAGGAGTGTAGTAGGCTACAGTCCATGGGGTCACAAAGTCCATGGGGTCACAAAGAGTCGAACACAACTGAGCAACTTCACTTCACTTTATTTCAGTGATAGCAAGGTGATTAAAAATAATTATAATTTCTGATATAACTCAAAACAGAATGTTACAGGGTTTTTTTTTTTTCCACCTTAGGATCTAGGAAGGAACCTAGGGCAAGAATTTTATATTCAAATTTCAAATTCAAATACCTTGGTAAAGTAATCTGAAGGGGAAAATCAATTGAAATTTTGTGATATGTCAAATACCCTTAGAGAGTGTAAATACATAGCAATTTACTACAGATAATCAATCACAATTTTGAGGCTTTTGGAAAGGAGTCAGGTTGGTGACATTCCCCACTGAGATTTATATGACCTCTTCCTGCCATAAGACTGGCCAAACTCCCCCCACATCACCTTGTTCTACAACAGATGGCAGGAGGTCACAAGCCAGAGACGTCAAAACAGATTTATTTAAGGTGTGACATGGAAGAGGCTGGAGATGACAAATGACAGGAAGGTTTTTCCGTCCTGTTGACCTGAAAGGAGTGTAGCCTGTGATAGATTTGCTTCCCTTTTACTGAGAGTAAAGAGACTCTGATGCTATTGTCAGGCCACGGACCACCCGCTGAGCTCAGCTCTGCACAAAACTCCACTGTTACTGTGCAGCACACAGGCAGTGGGGGTGACTTGAGATCACAGCACAGAGATATTAATAAACAATAAAAGACAAAGTTAGATCAAACATGCCCCCAGAGTTGAAGTTCAGCCAATCTACCCAGGGAGAGGGGGAATATATTTATAGTTTCAGAGCTAATTCATGTATTTCTCAAAACAGTTATATTGTAGATAAATGACTGGGAATCAAAGTGGCTTCTAATACAAAGGATAGCTTGAATAACCCAACTGACCAGGGTTACACAAAAAGAATTAAAATGTCATAACAGAAGATAAGAGAAAGAGCTGTACCAAGTTCCATGTCCTAGGAAAAAGAGAAGCTTTCTTCCTTCTCCCAACTCCAAGAAATAATACCTAAACTTGATTTTTTCTAAGTTGAATCTCAGACAAAAAATGCATCTTTCATGATCATTAGGATATTGTCATAATAATATCTCTTCAAGTTTTAAAACAATAGGAGATATAAATTATCCAGTTATTTTCAACATTTTTAATGTAATAGAAACTAATTTTCTAAAAAAAAATATCATCATAACCCTTGCATATGGATCAGCTGAAAGAACAAGTGCTTTGAATGAAGACAGCGTGGTATTTAGAGCTTCGTGATTTAGATTTGAGTCCAGAATATGGCTCTTGCTAGCAGAGCAAATTAGGTTCTGGGAACCTGCATTTCTCAATATCCATTGCCTCTGTCATGGTAATCTCAATGTGCCTACCTATTGACAAACAGTCAAATTGAAAAACAAAGGTAATTTATTTGGCAGCATAACAAAAAGAAAGAAAAATTGCTGAAGAATCATAGGAAATTATTCTTACTGGAAATTGTCTTAATAATCTGTCTCATGTTCAGTGAATGACTTAGGCAACCTTCAGCTTAAAGACTATCTTCTTATAAGTCTTTTAATAGAGAGATCCAAAATTAACTAAAATATTGGATAGCTTCACTGAATTTTTAGAAAACCCAAATTTGATTATGGAGGAAGGGTATCATCTTAAATGTCTGTATAGAAGCAAGTGAATGATGAAGAGCTAATGACTAGATAAGATACCAAACACTTTCATGATAAGAATTCAAGAGACATCAAGTTTTGTCATTAAAGAGTGTGATTATGCCATATGATAACAAATAGATATCAGGAACATACTTCAAAGTGATGGAGTTTTACCTTTTTCCAATGTGTAGGATCTTATAAAAATAAAGTGTGTATTTGTATAGGTATATGAAGATCAGTTCAGTTCAGTCGCTCAGTTATGTCCGACTCTTTGCGATCTCATGAATCGCAGCACACCAGGTCTCCCTGTCTGTCACCAACTCCTGGAGTTCACTCAGACTCATGTCCATTGAGTCAGTGATGCCATCCAGCCATCTCATCCTCTGTCATCCCCTTCTCCTCCTGCCCCCAATCCCTCCCAGCATCAGAGTCTTTTCCAATGAGTCAACTCTTCATATGAGATGGCCAAAGTACTGGATAGATAGACATTATTAACTGTGTTGACATTATAAGGAAAAACAATAATATGCTTAAAAATTCTAAACATATATCCTAGTTTATAGATATAAGAAATTAACCAGGATATTTTCATGTGACAAAGTCCAGTTCAAGCTTCTTTATGCACAAAGTTATAAAGTAGGGAGGTGGGGAACTAATGGTGGTAAGGGGAAATCAATGTAGTAGTCCTAGCTTTAGGTAACATAGGAGATGGAGGGTCAAGTGATGCCATTGGTCCCTGCCCTTTTCTTTATTTCCCCCTTTGGTTATTCTGGGCTTCCCTTGTGGCTCAGCTGGTAAGAAATCTGCCCACAGTGTGGGAGGCCTGGGTTAGGAAGATCCCCTAGAGAAGAGAACGGCTACCCACTCCAATATTCTGGCCTGGAGAGTTCCATGGACTGTATAGTCCATGGGGTTGCAAAGAGTTGGACACTACTGAGTGACTTTCGCTTCACTAGGTTATTCTATTCTTTAGATCTTGCCTCACCACTGTATGGACGGTATAAGCTGCTCCACATTTATACGTGTCATAATTCCAAGAACCCTCTCCTTCTCTGTACCTGCATTCATTATATTAAAACCAACACTGTGTCTGCTAGGGCTTCCACTATAGATGCAAGAAAAATGTGTCCTCATGCTTTCTGTCTGATTGTGGCAGACCAGACTGAATGGGGGAGTACAAGGAAAAATATTTGCACCTCCCAAATAACCTTGTGAGCAGTAAAAGCCTGCTTTATTCCAAAGAAGAATGTATAAGAGTTTACAAGCCTTTTCTGGTGGCTCATAATCTCCCTGCCAATATAGGAGATGTGCTTTCAATCTCTGATCCGGGAAGGTCTCCTGGAGAAGGAAATGGCAACCCACTCCAGTATTCTTATCTGGAGAATTCCATGGACAGTGGAACCTGGAAGGCTACAGTTTATTGAATCATAAAGAGTCAGACATGACTGAGTGACTACACAGCAACATTGAAAGATTATTCCCTTATTACCTTACCTTCTGATTGATTTCACTTCTAAAAACTTAAGGGTTAAGTCTACTATGGCTGATGCATGTTGATATATGGCAGAAAGCAACACAATATTGTAAAGTAATTATCCTTCGATTAGAAAGAAAGCAAAAAAAAAGTTAAGTCTAAATAAAGAATAAAACCAACACTGATTAGACCTATTTTAGGACCAGATCTCTTTTTTTGACTAGCTGTTCTAAATTAGGTGTTCTAATTGGCCATCATGCAGTCTGTATTAGGTGCCTAGCTCTGTAACTAGGAATTAGGACCCTGGATTAATGGTCTTATCAATAGCCCATGAAATAGAGAAGGGTTGATTCATAAAATGAAGAGCACAAGGCTATTAAAATAATAATAATAAGAGCAGTAGATGTCCACTATCAGTTCTTTAGTTTATAGCATATATGTTTTTAGAGGCATAAATGCTGAAAGAGAGAACACAGCATCTCCTTAATGATAGCATTGGTAAATTTGCATTCCTTACTCAGGCTGGCCACTCTTGAGCTGTGATATTCCAGTTGGGATGGCAGAGTACAGGGACAGTGGCCCCTGAGCTGATGAGAGGTGGGCTTCTGCTGGGATTGTATAACAAGGTCAAATCTGAAACAGACTCATGGTTTTGAAGTTAGAGAAATCAAAAAATCCCTTTGGCCCAGAAAGGCATTCATGGAATGAACGAAAGTATTGACTCCTTTTGCATTGTGTAGCAGGGCTCTGACCCTGCCCTGAATAGTAGGACTTCACATACCAGGAATCCACACAGGCTCACCTCATTATATACAGAGGCCATGGAGAGAGAGCATTATAGCCTGACGTACCCTTTAAAATAGACTTTACAAAACAAATGTGTTTTTTGATCTTCACAGAAATATCCTTTTGGAAGAGTTGAATGCAGATAAAAACTATGAAAAAGACATTAAGATTTATTAATATGGAGAAACAATAACTATATCAGTATCTTGATAAAAAGTCAACTTCTTAGAAGGCTATGCTACAGTCACAAATGAAGAATATCTGAAGATAAACCCAGGTAGCTCCAGGGATCCTGGTAACAGGAAAAGAATAAACTCAGGAAGCTGGGGCTGGCATGTCTGCTCTCAGTTCAGGTCTGGGTTTGAATTCAGTGTTGTCACTAGTGCCTGGCTTGTTCTTGGAATATTTGCTTCAGTTGTAAGATGGGAGTAATGATAACATCTAGTTTACTGACTTGTAGAATACCTAAGGAACTTAGATTGAGGCCTATATACACTCAAAATTCTTAAGTAGTAGTATTATATGTAAAATCTGAAGTCATAGAAGATAAAGTCCAAGTGCTCAAGCATTGCATCTTGAATAATGAAGCTGAAGCTGTAACTGAGCAGGGCCCTATGGGGTTTTCCTAAAACAGAACACCCTCTATTTCCTCTGCCTGCATCTTCTCTGTAGAAAAGCTTTAGCCTCCTAGGCTTTTCCCAAATTACAAAGAATACATTTAATCAGAGAAGCGAGAAAATGCAGAAAGAAAGAAAAACAGTCAAGTGAGACAAAATAATAATAATTTAGCCACCAAACAGTCAAGAACCTTTAGTTCCCCCTCAAGGGCTAGAGATAATGTTCTGTTCTTGAGCTGTTTTGCAGATACTGAAACCTTCACCAGGTGTAAGAAGTTAACTGTTTGCTGCCCACAAGCACACAGACCCCACACTAGTTGGAACTAGAAGGGTAATGATGTTGATTCCGGTTCCTTCAGCACCAACCAATGAAAAGAATGTCCACAAGCTGATCACGCACCCCACAACCCCCCTCCCTCACCCTGTCTTTAAAAACCTGACCCTGAAATCCTTCAGGAAGTTCAGGCCTGTTGAACACTAGCTGCCTGGACTTCTTGCTTGGTTCAGTTTAGTTCAGTCACTCAGTCGTGTCCGACTCTTTGCGACCCCATGAATCACAGCACGCCAGGCCTCCCTGTCCATGACCAACTCCCAGAGTTCACTCAGACTCATGTCCATCGAGTCAGTGATGCCATCCAGCCATCTCATCCTCTGTCGTCCCTTTATCCTCCTGCCCCCAATCCCTCCCAGCATCAGAGTCTTTTCCAATGAGTCAACTCTTCACATGAGGTGGCCAAAGTACTGGAGTTTCAGCTTCAGCATCATTCCTTCCAAAGAAATCCCAGGGCTGATCTCCTTCAGAATGGACTGGTTGGATCTGCTTGCAGTCCAAGGGGCTCTCAAGAGTCTTCTCCAACACCACAGTTCAAAAGCATCAATTCTTCAGTGCTCAGCCTTCTTCACAGTCCAACTCTCACTTGGTACCTTGCAGTAAATGCTGTACTTTCCTTCATCACAACCCAGTGTCAGTAGATTGGCTTGTGGGCAAGTGAATCCAAGTTTGGTTCTGTAACATAGCTATCAAGACCACCCTGAAGGAGGAGATAAATTTCCTCAAAATGTGTTACAATACACCAGCAGAAGAAGAGGTAATGCAAGCTGGGAGGCAAAGTAAAACAAAATCCAGGAGAGTTACCAATGTGGGGAGTTAATAATCCATTTCATTTCCTTATGTATTTCATTGGATGTTGGTCACATAAGGACAGTAACTTTGCTTCATGAAGGAGATACTGAGAGTTTGGTGACCTGATGTTATATTGATATGAAAAGAACATCCTTATATTCACAGCTACAAAAAGTACCAATTTACACATATCTGATGTATAAATGTGTAAATGTTATGATGCTATATAAGAAAAGCAAATGACAGTTGTAGTGTAATGCAAGCAAACTATTTTTAATTCATTCAAACCCCATTATATTTATGAATATGAGGCCTTTAAAAATAAATAGAAGATGAAGCCTTTTTCATCATTGGTCTCTAGTCGCATTCAGCACAGAAAAAGCCAAAAACATGCTCTGTGATACACTGCTTTTTGTGTAAACTTTTCTTGTTCATTGCTGATGTCTTGACTTTTTTAACATTTATTGAATGAAAATAATTGATTTTTCTCAATTTCTAAAACTTGGTGAATCCTTATTTAACTCTTGGCAGTTATAAGTAATAAAGAAGCTTCCTGAAGTAAGATTTATACAAAGTTGGCTTAGGTTTTCCTTACACAAAATCCCTGGGAATCTGGAATTGAAATAGTCACTTTTTTTTTCTTTTATCTGAATTTTTTCTTCTTTTATCACTGAGCACATTCATTTACACTTTTTGTCTAGGGTTTTTCTGGACTGTTAGGTTGCTACTTTGATTTATTTTAGCTTTCATTTTATGGTGAAAGAAAAAAAATGAGCCATTAAGCACTTGGCTTTGGACAAAAGATCTCCCATGGTACAATGAATGACCTACCTTTTTAAAACAGATTTGAGAAAGAAAGTTTAGCAGTTAGATTTCAGCTGTATTCTTTTAAGATATTGTGAAGTCATGAGTCTTTGGAGATAAGAAGTAAGGAGAAAGAGTCATTCTAATCTACATTTCTGTCCTGTATAAACTAAGAAAATGTGTGAATCATTGTCATGGGCTTGGCATGTATGATCTCATTTATCATTTACTCATTCATTTGATGAGTATTTTAACTCAGCTGCTGTTCTAGGGGCCAGGGGACACAGTTAACAACAACAGCAAAATATTCCTGCCCTATGGAGCTTATTGAAGGGCAAAGATAATAAGTAAGATAAATAAGTGAAAAATACTGGTTAAATTGTGATAAGAATTAAGGAGTAAAACCAAGCAGGGGTGTGGGATATGAATTGGTGATGGTGGTATGGTTGATATTTTAGAAAGATAGCTAAGTAAGTCTTCTTAGAGAAGTTTTTTTTTTGTTTTATTTTTTTTTTAAGTAAAAACTCTATGAAATGAGAGAGACATTATATATACGTGTGTGTGTGTGCACGCGTGCACAAATAATAGGGAACAGTTCATGGTGAAGGAAATGCAAGTTCAGAGGCCCTGCAGTGGCTCCAGGACAAGTACACTGGAACACTTATGGAATCAGTGTTCCTGAAATGGGTGAATGAATAGAAGAAAGGAAGGAATGAAGTCAGAGAGGTAAAATAGGGGCCGAAGAGGTAATTATGTCAGCCTTTATAGGTCATAATAAGCATTTAACTTTTACCATAAAAAAGATAATATTTCATTAGAGTATCTCCAAGGAAGGATCGAGATATCTGAAAAATTAATCTAAAAATCATGTTTTATCAAGATCACCCTGCCTGGAAGAGACAAGTAGGATGCAGGAGCATGGCTAGAATAATAGCTGAAAGGATATTGCAATAATCCAGAGGAAAGATGATCATGACCTGAACCAGCATGGAGATGATAGTGGTGGAGAAACTGTTTGAATTCTGAATATGTTTTGAAGGTAAAGCAACAAGATTTGCTGATTGACTGAGATTAATTTTTTTTTAATCGAGTATACCAGTATCTTCCTATCTTCTCTTTTAGAGAAGGACTTCTTGCTTAATGTTACTTGTATATATTGATCAATTTATCATACCTCTATAACTCTTATTTATCTATAGCCATCCATCCACCCATCCACTCATCCATGATTCTGCCTGTTTTCTTTCTTTATTCCCTCTCTTTCTTTCCTAATAGAGTTAGATTGATCTTATATTTCCTCAAATATGAAGGAATTAATTAATACATTTTTAAAAATATAACAAGATTAACTTGACTCTGTTAGGAAAGAGAGGGAACAAAGAAAGAAAACAACAGAATCATGGACTGGCTTGCTTTTCATACAAAAGGAGGGAGAGCCAAGTTCATCAAAATAATCTGGTAGAGTTTAAGATTTAAAAGGTCTGTCAAAACCACCTTTAGGATAATGCCCTTATAATGAGAAAAATTGATGCAAACAAAATAAATAATAATGACAGGTCCAGCCATATTTGGGGTAAGGTCTAGAGAAGAGTTTGGGAAAAGGTTGCAATTTTAGGTAATAAATTAATTTATAAAAATTACTCATATATAAAGTAAGTATCCTTCTATGCTCAAGAGAACCTCCAGGTTCTGCTCTGTTCTGTCTCCCAGTGGATAATGTCAAATTGTCAACTCAATATAGGTGAACATAGTGTATTTGCAAATCCATATTGTCTTACTCGCTCTAGTCTTGTCATTACTGCTAGTAAGGAAGTATGGACTGAGAAAATAAGACCTCTCATTGTCCCAACGCCTTGTTTAATTTCTGCAGAGATGTAATAACTCAGGCAGCCCAGACAGAGATTACACTCTGAGGTTTCCACTCCACAGGAGAGCTGGATACATTCAAAGAGTGAATTAAAACAGATAGCAGTGTTCAAAGAGCAATGCATTTTAAATATTTCTGTGTGAACCAGAATTGCAGCATGTCATGACAGATTGAATAGGGTAATACATGAGCATTTAATCAGTAAATGAAATAATGGTAGTTAATCTCTCCTGTTATGGAAAGGCAGGTGATGCCTGTAGTGTCCCTGCTTTAATATTTATTCAGAACACATAAGGTTGAGATTGTTCTGACAGATTAATACATGTTGTATACCTTCCATAGCCTCAAGTGAGACATAAAAGTTACATGACAATGGAGGCCAAGCAGATGTTGGAAAGAAGTGAAGCAATAAGGGATGATATAAACTTGAGATGCATATCTGGTTGAAAGTCACAGTGACTATGGAGTTTAGACAATAGTTTCCAAGTAGGACTTAACCTCAAAGGGCTATATGTTCTGATTTTTCCTAAGTTCTCAATGTGAGACTATTAAAAAAATCCATATCAGACCAACAAAACACATCCATGAACTAGCATTTTGACGCATCTAAATTTTCAAACTGAAAAAGCTAATATTGGGTAATGAAATGATTAGGAATGCAAACTTTTAACAGAACCCGATTTTACTCTCCCCTTATCTATTAACTCAGCTTCTTTGAAAGTTACTAAAACTCTCTGAGCCTTGATTACCTCAACTGTAAGAAGAACATGATTCAGATTCTGCTGCTGCTGCTCCTGCTGCTGCTAAGTCGCTTCAGTTGTGTCCAACTCTGTGCGAGCCCATACACGGCAGCCCACCAGGCTCCCTCATCCCTGGGATTCTCCAGGCAAGAACACTGAAGTGGGTTGCCATTTCCTTCTCCAATGCATGAAAGTGGGAAGTGAAAGTGAAGTCGCTCAGTCATGTTTGACTCTTCATGACCCCATAGACTGCAGCCTACCAGGCTCCTCCATCCATGGGATTTTCCAGGCAAGAGTACCGGAGTGGGGTGCCATTGCCTTCTCTGAAGTGTTGCAAAAACTGAGATAATACATGTAAAGTGCTTAAATAGTTGATAGTAAAGAACTAAACCGACATTTCTCCAAAGACGACATACAGATGACTAACAAACACATGAAAAGATGCTCAACATCACTCATTATCAGAGAAATGCAAATCAAAAGCACAATGAGGTACCATCTCACACCAGTTAGAATGGCTGCTATCAAAAAGTCTACAATCAATAAATGCTGGAGAGCCTGTGGAGAAAAGGGAACCCTCTTACACTGTTGGTGGGAATGCAAACTAGTACAGCGACTATGGAGAACAGTATGGAGATTCCTTAAAGAACTGCTATATGACTCAGCAATCCCACTGCTGGGCATACACACTGGGGAAACCAGAATTGAAAGAGACACGTGTACCCCAATGTTCATTGCAGCACTGTTTACAATAGCTAGGACATGAAAGCAACCTAGATGTCCATCACCAGATGAATGGATAAGAAAACTGTGGTACATATACATAATGGAATATTACTCAGCTATTAAAAAGAATGCATTTGAATCAGTTCTAATGAGGTGGATGAAACTGGAGCCTATTATACAGAGAGAAGTAAGTCAGAAAGAAAACCACCAATACAATATACTAATGCAT
Organism: Madoqua kirkii; assembly: GCA_006408675.1. NCBI lineage: Eukaryota > Metazoa > Chordata > Mammalia > Artiodactyla > Bovidae > Madoqua > Madoqua kirkii. The sequence goes on along the minus strand of SJYC01004090.1, from coordinate 14,274 downwards.
ATATCTATAGAATTTAGAAAGATGGTAATGATGACCCTATATGCAAGACAGCAAAAGAGACACAGATGTGAAGAACAGACTTTTGGACTCTTTGGGAGAAGGTGAGGGTGGGATGATTTGAGAGAATAGTATTGAAACATGTATATTACCGTATGTGAAATAGATCATCAGTCCAGGTTTGATGCATGAGACAGGGTGCTTAGGGCTGGTGCACTGGGATAACCATGAGGGATGGGATAGGGAGGGAGGTGGGAGGGGTTTCTGGATGGAGGACACATGTACATCCATGGCTGATTCATGTAAATGTATGGCAAAAGCCACTACAATATTGTAAAGTAATTAGCCTCCAATTAAAATAAATAACTTTTAAATGAAGATGATAATGATGATTAGCAACTAAGTATCTCTGATTTCTAGAGTCCCATCACATGTCAACACCACTGGGCTAAGCATTTCAGTCTTTTTAAAAATTACTAGTGAAAGTGGCTCCATGAAGGGCATTGTATAATCTTTTTATATGTATTTCATATGCATAATTTAATCCTCAGAAAGTTAAAAGTAGGTACTGTTATTTCAGTACCATTTCACAGGTAAAGAAACTGAGTCCAGACAAAGCCATTTGCACAAGGTCACAAGGCAAATGGAGGAACTGAAATTCAAACTAGGTCTGTATGAATATAAAATAGAACTTCTAACCATGACTTTGTCTGTAAAGTCTCTACATACTTCAGTCAGTATTAAAGGTAAATAAGAAAAAATGTGAAATTTGACGATTCATAAATGAGAAAAGTATAAAAAGAGACATGATAGCAGACATGAACTATCAGTTATGGAACTTTATGGAATTGCTATAAATACTCTTGATAAGCAAAGTGTCATGGGCACAATACAAGTGACTAAGTTGTTTTTTAATCCAAACTAAAAGTTTCAACTTCCCTTTGCAGACATTTTTTAAAAATCCCTGTGGAGGTTTATCTTTGCCTGTATCATAAAACTCTAGAAGTTTTTTTTTATAAAATGAAATTTCTGGATAGCCAGATTATCCAACAGAAATACTTACAGGAACTAAAACCACAGATCAGAGCAACCTTGTGAAATTGGAGGTTAATCAAGCAACTGAAAAAAGCAATCAAACGGAATATACTGTAAAATTGTGCATGTGTCTCTGGTTGCACACAGCCTTGTATTGTACAGTGATTAGAAAGCTAAACTCATGGAGCACTGAATTCCTTGAAGAACTTGGTAGGATTAGGCTTAGCTGGGGGTATAAGTTAATTCACCAAAACAGCAAACAGACCTTGGAGACAGTGACAGTCACTGAAAAGAACTTTGGTGGATGTCTCAGCTCTGGAGGTGCAGTGCTCTGCGATACCCATGTGACTCAGAACCAAACTAGGGCCAGAAATGGCTGAATGTTGCAGGCACTATGTGGGCATTCCCTGAGGAGAATGTTTATTAGGAGCAAAGAGAGAACACAAACTTGGAAAATCTGAAGGAAGAAGTTAAAAAATGTTATGTTTTTTTTTTTGCTTATAGCTATTGGAGGAGAAGGAAAACACAACACACTGATATTTCCGTGAATTCCTGTTCTGTGGGTGACTGCCACACTGAAGGCACTTGGGCACGACCAAGAGGACTTCCTGCCTCTTCTCTTCTCCTTAAGCCTGTTAGGGTACTTAAACCTCTTCTCATTATTATCATTATCTAATATTTAGCAAGAGTTCTTACTGTGGCCAGTGGTGTTCTAAGAATGTTATATTCTTTATTTAAAAACTTTACATGAGTCTCATGAGGGACATACACATGATAACCCATAAATTTAGATGAGTAAACAAAGGGTCACAAAGGTTGTGGTTTGCCTAAGGCCTCCAACTAGCAAGTGGCGAATCTTAGAATCAAATGAAGAATGCCTGATTCCAAAGCTCATGTTCTTTCTTCTCCTTTCTGCAATATTTAATTTTCTCAAGACAAGGGAATTATTCCTTTTGAATAAGTGACATTACCAGAGACAACAAAGGTCCATATAGTCAAAGCTGTGATTCTCCAGTAGTCATATACAGATATGAAATTTGGACCATAAGCAAGGTTGAGCACCAAAGAATTGATGTTTTCAAACTGTGGTATTGGAGAAGACTTAAGAGTCCCTTGGACTGCAAGGAGGTCAGACTAGTCAGTCCTAAGGAAAATCAGTCCTGGATATTCGCTGGAAGGACTGATGCTGAAGCTGAAGCTCCATTGCTGTGGCTGTCTGATGTGAAGACCTGAGTCACCAGAAAAAACAAAAACAAAAACAAAACAAAACCAATACTGGGGAAGACTAAAGGCAAAAAGAGAAGAGAACAGCAGAGGATGCAATGGTTAAATAGCATCACTGGCTCAATGGACATGAGTTTGAGCAAATTCCAGGAGATAGTGAAGGACAGGGAAGCCTGGCCTGCTGCAGTCCATGAGGTCACAAACAGTTGGACACAACTTAGTGACTGAACAGCAACACAACCAGGGATGGTGTGCATTGTAGAAAGAGCTCTGGACTGAGAAGCAGGAGATGGAGAATGAATCCTTTCCTTTCATTTAATGCCTCCCTTATTTAGCTGTGGAAACTTAGGCTTCAGTTTTCTCCTCTGTAAATGAGAGACTTAAAGTAACATCTTAATTTATCCAGCCTTGTCTCCAATTCTGTCTATATGCAGCAATCTCCAGTCTTTTCGGCACCAGGGACCAGTTTTGTGGAAGACAGTTTTTCCACAAACTGCAAGGTGTGGATGATTTTTTAATGATTGAAGCACAGTACATTTATTGTGCCCTTTATTTCTATCATCACATCAGTTTCACCTAATATCATCGGGCATTAGATGATGGAATTTGGGGACCCCTCCATAGTGTATGAGGGTTCATAGATGCAGTTGAAATAAGGGACATATTAATAAAAGGATATTTACTCTTTTATCACTTATATTAAGGATGTTAAATATCATTTTTAGGCATAGTAAAATATTATTTCTTTTTAAGTACATATATTTCTTGTGCAATGAGTATTTTAGCCCATAAAGGAGCACTCATAGGTTAACTGTCCCCAAGGCCATACTGGATAAAAATGGACCTCAAGCCTTGTCTTTCTGATTCTAAATTTCATTACCTTCCATACTAAGTAGGGGCTGTCAGTGACTAACTTTAAGCATAAGCAGTGACAATCCTTTTAACCAATGTTTGTACCTTAGTGAAAGTACAAAACAGGTGCTGATGCATGTCCTCAATAATGGGAAAAACACATTGTTTTCAGAACTTCATAAATCCAAACGAAGAGAAAACTCAGTGTGGAATAGTATTGCACAGCCTTTTCACCAATCACTTATAATTATTTTGATTTTGTTGATTCTGTTGTGTGCGACCAGAGAAGCAAAATGATGGCCAATCATGGGGAAATCAATTGTTTCACAGCATGGTTAGTAAGTTACTCTAAAATTTGCTCATAATCAACCAGAACACAGTCAATCGGATTGGTAAAGCAACAGCCAGAACTTGATTATGGCCTTCTTTCTGTGGCAAAATAAATGGAGAGTCAGGCCATACATGTAGGGTTGGCAGGTTTTCCTAGCATCCGGTTGGATCAGCTGCTTCTTACTAATTATCCCTAAATTATTACTCACCTTAATCTCTCTGCAATCTCAAATTGTCCTTCAGTGGTATTTAAGATATTGAGTTGCAGAAATTTATTGTTGTGAAGCAGTGCATTCCATTTTTGGACAAACAGTTCTGATGAATGTGGAGTTTTCCTGAAGTTGAACTGATTCCTTTTTTTTTTATATATCTATCTCTCACAGGGACCATATAGTCTTGACTTCACCTTTTCTTCTTCAGAAAAAAGTTCCATTTTTCAGTGATTTTTTTTTAAATGAAATTGAGGATAAGCTGACTTATTTTTATATCGTAAAATTTTATATAGAGATTTCTTATATTATTATATACTCCCATTAGTCCTTTTATACCTAGGGCCTATACATATATAAATTAGGAAAATGATTATTTAACTTTCTCAGCTAAATGTCTATGTGTATGTTTACTTTCAGCCAGGCAATTCCAAGCACATTCCAGGAATTTTCTTGTATAATCTTCAGAACAACATTGTTGTTTATTATTATTCCCCTTCTACAGATAAATGCACCACAGAGGTGTCTTAACTAGCCCAAGTGACACAACTAATAATTTGACATTATGGCATCCAAATTCAAGTCCATAGAATGCCATAATGTGGGCTTTGACTGTTCTGCGCCCCTCAAGACTAAGCCACTCAGAGGCAAGGTCTATGTTTTATTGACTGTGGTATCCCAGTGGTTAATATAGCATATGACATGTAATTGGCACAAATGTCTATATAATTACATCAGACTATAAATTTCAAAAAGTATTTGAGTCCCATTTTATGTTAAAAATGCTTGTCAGTAAACTCAATTTAATTCTTCAGTAACATTATGGTTCAGCTTACAGATCTTTCCCTTACTTCTTTAATCTTCCTCCCCTGTTTTTGATTTCCATGGAATATTTTCAAATACTTTGGAATGTTTGGAACACCTATTTCCCCAAACTGGAAATATTTGGAATAAATAAATATCTTGTCGTCCTTGGAATATTTTTGCAGACCTGAGATCATTCAAGCTTTAGCTTCTTCTTATGTCACCTTTACTTATTTGTCCCTTCTTAGTCCTTTTCTAAAATTGGAATATATTGCACTATTCACTGGAAAAGAAAATAAATTTACCCAAGAGTTTCCATAAAAGAATTTTAAGTATTGTCATTTTTTTACCTGGAATCCTTGTCCTTTCAGCAAAAGGTTTTGTGATGTGATAAAAAATTATTATCATCAAGAATACTCTATTAAAATGGGGAACAGAAGTCCATAGTACCAAGGTAAGATAAGTAGAAAGAAATGATCTGTTTTGTTAAAAAATAATTTTGTGTTGTATAGGTATCTTAAGAATTCTGATAGTGTTTTTTGCATTTTGAAGTAGATTTTTCAAAACCATGCGGTTTCCCGATCCAGCATGCATGGGGTATGATGATAAGCAAGTTCATTTTACTAAACCACAATCTGATCTCTTATTGATGCTTCAAAGACATGGACATAAATTCCTTTGTACTAATATTGATGATTCTTATTGGAAACCATTATAACATTTCTCCTGTTAATTAGGCAAGTAGTGCTCAAAAAAATTTTGTTTATATTCATTCATCAAAAATTTAATCAATACCTACACTATGTCAGACAGTCTTATAGTCCCTAAGGACACCAGAGAGGAATCACTTTTCCCTTAAAGAGTCTAAAACTTGGTGGAAAGATAGATATGTGAAAAAAAAACACATTAAAATACAAAATGACAGTTTTTTAAATATAGCTACTTACAGGGTGACTGAAAATATAGGAAGATGTACCTAAGTTTGGACAAGCTAAAAGAAGCATCACAAACACAGTAAGGTTTGAGTTAACACATGAAGGTTGAGAAAACACGGTTGGTTGTTTAGAGGCATAAAGGAGCCCAAAGTCTTTGAAGATCAATAAAAGAAGAAAAAGAAATGAGATGAGAAAACAAGGCAAGGGCCAATCAGGGAGGACCTCAACATTCAGAGGGAAGTCTGTTTATTCCAGTGGGCAGTGATGAACAGGGGCAGAATCGTGAGGAGAATGATGTAATTTTTGTGAGTGCTCCTCCTACATTTGTTTCAGAGTGACAGTTGTGCTATTGACAGTAAGTCAATCAGGCTCAACTCCACTAATCTGTGTGGCTCACTGTCTGGTTTTCCGTGGTTCCATGTCTTATTTGCTGTAACCAGCGCCAGACTGATGAAGTCTTGGGTAGCGATAAGCATGACTGTCATTATAGCTGTTACACAGTATTGTGTGTGTTACTTCTTTTGACCTTCCATGGGCACATTCTGCTTATATTGTCATGCAGTATGATTCAATTAGACTTTCCCCGAGCCTCAGTTCTCAGCTAATGGCCTGTGCATGGAGTCACAGATGCCTGCCTATCACATATTCCATAGCAGAGTGCTGACATTCATGGATACATAGAAAAGTAGACAGCTAATTCTCATCTGCTCAGAATCCTGGTTACATTTTGCTGTTAAGATGACTATCACCAGTGCCTGGGGGAGATATGTCAGATGCGAAGCACCGCTAATAAATTAAGGCAATATAGCATTCCACATGCCAAAAGAACACAGTGGATAAGCTTAAGAATGCCATGACATATCTGTAGTTTTATTGATATACATGAACTTGAAGTCCCAATTTCAAGATGACATCCAGAGGTCATTGTCCAAATATTCTTTATAAAAATAAAATTTATTTTGAAATCATTTACAATCATAAAAAGTTGAAAAAATAATATATAAAGCTCCCACAAACCCTTCACTGGAGTACTTTAATGATAGCATATTTCATAATGATAAAAATATAATAATCATAAATTACCCATAATCATAAAATTATTATAATAATCATAATTTCTGGTTTTATGAAAATCAGAAAACTGATATTGCTATAATACTGTTAAACCATACTGTAGATCTTATTCCGATTTCTTCAGCATTTCAATCATCAAAATTCATCCACATTTTTTTTCACTTCTTTAACTGCTTCCTGATCCTTTCTGCTTAAAACATGCTGTTCCATCTGCCTTAGGCACTTATCCCTGTTGCAACAACTCACCTCTCATGTGTGTTAAGTGTGTGTTCTAATTTAGCTGTCTGCCTCGTCTTTCAGTTCCAGATCCTGTGTCATTTCCAAAGGGAGGTTTGTCCAGGTGCTCCCCTCAAAAGGGTGTATCTGCCTACTATATACTCTCAAAACTCTCTTTCTCCTTCTTTCCATTTATTATAATAAAAGAAATAATTATATAATTAGTTTCGTGGAAATATCTGAGGATTGTGATGGTTAATTTTAGGTGATAATTGATGGAGCAAAAAGCTGTCCAAATAGCTGGGAAAACATTATTTCTGTGTATGTCTATGAGGATGTCTCTGGAAGAGATTAGCATTTGAATCAGTAAGTGGAGTAAAAACATCATCCTCACCAGTGTGGATGGGCATCATCCAATCATTTGAGGGCCTAATGCAGCAAAGAGTCAGAGGACTTGGGAGTTTGCTTTTTCTGCTTGAACTGAGACATTCATCTTCTCCTGCCCTTAGATACCTGTACTCCTGGTTCTCTGACCTCTAAACATGGATCTGCACCACCAGGTGCACTGGATTTTAGGATTCAGACCCAGATTGAATTATACCATGGGCTCACCTGGCTCCTTAGTTTGCAGACAGCAGATCATTGAACTTCTCAGTCTTCATAATCAGGTAAGCCAATCCCTATGATAAATCTCCTCTCAAATATATTTGTAAGTATCCTATTGGTTCTGTCTCTCTGGACAATTCCAATACAGAAATGGCAAAATTAACTATGAATTATTTTAGGATCTTTCACTTTTATAAAATAATAAGATGTGGTATTCCCTTTCTTTCAAAGTTAATTAGGCAGAACCTCTCAGGTACTTCCCGGTTTCAAATCAGCTCTTCCTTAAAAATCTGTAAATGGCATTGAGACACCACTGGATGAACTATAGAGGTTGACTTGGGCTCCAAAATCACTGCAGATGGTGACTGCAGCCATGAAATTAAAAGACACTTAATCCTTGGAAGGAAAGTTATGACCAACCTTGACAGCATATTAAAAAGAAGAGACATTACTTTGCCAAAAATGATCCATCTGGTTAAGGCTATGGTTTTTCCAGTAGTCATATATGGATGTGAGAGTTGGAGCATAAAGAAAGCTGAGTGCTGAAGAATTGATGGTTTTTAACTGTGGTGTTGGAGAAGACTCTTGAGAGTCCCTTGGACTGCAAGGAGATCCAACCAGTCCATTTTAAAGGAAATCAGTCCTAAATATTCATTGGAAGGACTGATATTGAAGCTGAAACTCCAGTACTTTGGCCACCTGATGAGAAGAGCTGACTCATTGAAAAAAAACCTGATTCTGGGAAATACTGAAGGCAGGAGCAGAAAGGGATGACAGAGGATGAGGTGGTTGGATGGCATCACTGACTCAATGGACATGAGTTCGAGTAAACTCTGGGAGTTGGTGATGGACAGGGAGGCCCATTGGGTCACAAAGAGTTGTATACAACTGAGCGACTGAAATGGACTGGAGTGTTTAATGTCTTTAGAAAAGAATTATTGTTTTTTTACTTTCTTTGACCTGGGAACCCCTTAAATAAAGAGAAATTTCTCTTTATTCAATATTCAGAATTTCTGGTGCATTACTGGAGAATATGGAGTAAATGCACCTGGAAGGGTATTTATTCCCATTCATTTTTTCCTGATGAAGAGAAGGTAAGTGAATGTAATTAGCAAGTGCTGTCATTCATTCTGCTATACACCTAGCAATCTGTATTCAACAAATCCTGGTATAGCAAAAGTGCTAGTTTAGCTCATCCTGAGAATAGCTGAGTAGAGATAAACACCTGACCAGATAGAACTTATAGCACAGAAGGAATGTGGAATGTCATGTGGGGTGCTGAGGAAGAGGCAGGTAGAACAAACCAGTAGGAATTAAACACACATGTTTATAAGTTCTCATTACAAGAAAAAATAATTTTGTAACTATGTACGATAACAGTGTTAACTAGAGTTACTGTGGTGTTCATTTTGCAATATATATAAATATCTAATCATTAGTTTACACCTGAAACTAATATATGTCAATTACAACAAAATAAAAACAAATAATTAAAGGGGCTGATGGATACAGAGAACAGATTGGTAGTTGCCAAAGGTTGGGTGGAGGGGGGGTAGTGGTGGGTGTTGAAAAAATGAGTTAAGGATGTTAAAAAGCAGGAACTACCATACATAGAGCAAGTAAAGTGCAGCATGGCAGCTAAAGTTAATAATACTGTGTTGTATAATTGCAAGTTGCTAAAAGAGTAGATTTTAAAAGTTTTTATCACAAGAAAAAATTGTTCACATACAGTGATGGGTGCTAACTAGACTTATTGTAGTGATCATTTTGGAGTACATACAAGTGTCAAATCATTATTTTGTATATCTTAAACTAAATATTGTATGTCAATTATATCTTTTTTTTTTAAGGAGGGGAAAAAAGTATATGTTTGGGAGTCAAACACAGCATTTTACTTGTCTTGACTCTGCCTATGTAACTTTAAACCAAAGCCTCTAAAGAGCATTTTCTTCTCTGCATAATGGATTTGATAAGATAACTAAATTGTAGGGTTGTGAGGATCTGATCATGAATATAAAGCTATTTTTATGGCACCATGCATGTAGTAAGTGCCAGTGTTACCTGTTGTTATCTGTTCTTGTTCAGTCTCTAAATCATGTCCAACTCTTTTGCAGCCCTGTGGACTGTAGCCCATCATGCCCCTCTGTCCATCAGATTTCCCAGGCAAGAATACTAGAGTGGGCCCCTCTGTCCATCAGATTTCCCAGGCAAGAATACTGGAGTGGGTTGCCATTTCCTTCTCCAGGGGATCTTCCTGACTCAGGGATTGAGCCTGCATCTTTGGCATTGGCAGGTGAATTCTTTACCACTGAGCTACCAGAGAAGCCCTCTGTTGTTATTACTTCTGAATTTACTTCTATCAGACATTTTCTACAAACAGCCTTATATTATAAATTAACTACTATTTTTGGGCTTCCCTGGTGGCTCAGAGGTTAAAGCGTCTGCTTCCAATGTGGGAAACCTGGGTTCGATCTCTGGATCGGGAAGATCTCCTGAAGGAAATGGCAACCCACTCCAGTATTCTTGCCTGGAGAATTCCATGGACGGAGAAGCTTTGTGGGTTACAATCCATGGGGTCACAAAGAGTCGGACACGACTGAGTGACTTCACTTTCACTTTCACAACTACTATTTTAATTTACACTAAAATATTCTTAGTTGTTTCACAAAAATGAAACTTTTGATCTTATAGAAATGGCAAACAAGAGCTATATTGAGGGGAGATGCTGGGCAATTATCCAGAGTATTGCACTGCCTGAGTCATTCAGTGTTTTATACCAGCTCAAAGTGACTATGATTTAAATTCATACTACTACAATATGACACATTATACAAATCATGGTCTCCTCAGGGTCGCATAGGAAGATCTGAAACTGGAACTGGTAATTCGTAAGGATGCCAAGGATCTGCTGGTATATAAATAGGTATCACTCTAGAAAATAAATGATAAATGCCAGTCGAGGGGACTGATCAGGTGCTTTAGGAAGTTACAGGGGAAAGAGTTCATTTTAAGAAGCTATTCAAGGCTGTAGCAAGACTGCCCTTCTCATCTCACAGAACACATATTTGTTTGTTGTTTGATACCCAGACTCAGTTATAAATGGAATTGGTTTGAATCCTCAGAATTGTGTGAAAAGGAACCTGGGTATGTGAGGGGTGGTTATCTTTTTCCAAAATGAATAGTAAATAGTCATCATGGATTGCTGGCAAAACAGTAATGGTTGAGAATCACCATGTTCTGAATACTTTTGATTACAGAGTATGATAACCCCAGACATTTGGATTATACAAACCAGTGCAACTGAATATACATAAATGAATGATTTTCTCACAAAGAGCATTACCAACATTGTTAAAAACCTATCACATAAATATATCATTTTAGAGTATATATATATAGTATAATTATAATAATTATATTTATAGTATATAACATTATTATTATTATTACTACTGTTATTTTAAAAAAGAATATGTTGAAACCAAAACAGTCAGGAAGAACATGATCCATGTAAATAAAATTAAGTTGTTCCTGTGTGTGTGTGTGTGCATGCTACACCGCTTCAGTTGTGTCTGACTCTTTGAAACCCTATGGACTACAGCCTGCCAGGCTCTTCCGTCCATGGGATTCTCCAAGCAAGAATACTGGAGTGGGTTTTCATGCCCTCCTACAGGGGATCTTCCTGAACAGGGATGAACCCACATCTCTTAAGTCTCCTAGCATTGCACGCAGGTTCTTTCCCACCAGTAACACCTGGGAAGCCCCAAGTTGTTGTTCATATATCTTTTAATGCATTTCAGATGTTAGCATATGGAGTTTCAGATTATTAAGAGTGTATGCCTAGGGCAATCTGATTTGAGGTATGGGCTTAGTGTCATATACAAAATTCATGTTGGCAACCTTCGGTGGACCCCAAGAGCAATAGACATCCTTCCACAAGACTAGCTGAAAGAGACTGCAAGAGACAGCCTCTTGAGGGTTAACCAGGAAACACAGGCAATGCAACTTAGATTGTCACATGCCTTTGTGAAAGACAGGAAACAGCATTAATTTCAAATGTGAGCCCCAGGTTGAAGCCATAAGGGCAGACATTCTAAATTAAAGATTTGGATTACAATCTTGCTTCCTCTCAGGATACGTAACTTGTGTAAGCTGAGTCATGGTGTCATTTTATTTATTTAGTGGTGGTTAATGATTTTCTTTAGCAGTGCAAGGGAGAATGGCTACTCTTAGAATAAAGGAGAGTCTTTATTAAAGATTATGAAAAATTTGGATTATAAAAATCCTGATACTTTGACTTTACTTTTTTCATTGTATTAAGGATCCATGAAACACCACTGAGGTACTCTGCACTGGTCTTTGAAGGAAAGTAGATAACAAATGAGGTTTTCTAAATTGCGGATGCCTGTAACCCAGTCCTCACAGGGTCTGACTGAGCAGTTTTGAAAGATGTCTGTGCTTCATGATTTTTAATATGCTCTGCTAATGAATGTATAATGCAACCAGGGTCAATAGCTAGCAAGACATTTTTCCATTGTCTTTCACTGTTTTCCTCCAAAAACTGTTCAGAGCTCTGAGCAATATCTTATATTGGTGCACATGAATGCTTCCTTTCACAAGGAGTTTGGGTACGTAATACTAGCTATCTTAGACAAGAAGAATGTACTACAGAATAAATTCACTGAAGTCTCTTTCCTGTTTGCCTGGCTTTAACTGAGGCAAAAGAGAGTCCCATACAGGGCAAGGAGGGATGTCCTTCCAACCCTGCAGCCGAAGATGTTTCAGTGTTATCTAAGGAGTTAAAACATGTCCCAAACAACCAATGGTCATCCTCCCTTTGAAGTTGACAGCTGGAAAAGATTTAAAAAGCAGCCAAGGCAGAATGTTTGCAGTAATTTAAAGCTCCCCATTGGGGGGAAAAGAATCTCCGTGGCAATGGTGTGAATTTGCTGAAAGAGTAACCACAACAAAGAATTAACATCTGGCTTGTTTTTCCGAAGCCATAAAATAGAAACATCATTACCAGAAAATATGATGGAGCTTGGCAGGTAAAGAGGTGTAAAAAAAACCCAAACCTGAAATGGAGAAAATAGAATAGAAAATGAATCAGCGAAATGTAAAGTGGTGATAGTACTGGTAGTGGTGGTAGTGATGACATTAAGACAGCTATAAAGCCAACATTTATTGAGTTCCTACAATGTAGCATGTTTTCATTTTTATTTATTCAAGAAATATTTATAAGTAACTAATTTATGTGAGGCAGTATTTCTGGATGTAGGAGTGTAGCAAGAAATAAAGATAAGCAAAATACTCAACTTCATGAAGCTTATATTCCAGTGGGGGGAATTTCTAATTCTATCCAATCCTCATGACCGAGCTGCAAACCAGGGATTAGTTACCCCAAATTGACAGGAACTTAAGAATCAAGAAAGTTAATTAACAACTCTAATTCTTGAATGGATCTTCCCAGATGACACTCATGGTAAAGAATCCAGCTGCCAGTGCAGGAGACACAAGAAACTCAGTTTGATCCCTGGATCAGGAAGAGCCACCTGGAGAAGGAAATGGTGGCCTATTCTAGTATTCTTGCCTGGAACATTCCACGAGCAGAAGAGCCTAGTGGGCTACAGTCCCTGGGGCTGCAAAGAGTTGGACATGACTGAGCAACTGAGCACAGCAATTCATGAATATCTGTCAATTTAGTGAATCAGGACATGTCAGAGGAGTTATTGTTTATAACTTTAGCCAAATATTATGTCTCTTTATTGCAAATATGAAAGGGAGAGAGGTTAGATGTCTCTTCATAGTTAAGAGGCCATTTGCATGGGGACCGAAAGACCTGTGTTCTCATTTTCTCTTGGCTGTTAATCCATGTTGTGATCTTGAGTCCTTTATGTCTTTGAGTTCTGGTTCTACAACTCCAAAGTGAAGCAGTTGAACTAGATGAGTATTTCTCAAAACATGGAACTCAGACAACTTTAGCACCACCTGGCAACTTGTTTGAAATTATCAGAACATACTCCACATTACTGAATCAGAAACTCAGGTGGGGCCCAGAAATTTCTCTGTTTTTTTTTTTTCCTTTTTTATTGGATGATAATTGCTTTACAATATTGTATTGGTCTCTGCCATACATCATCATGAGTAATTTGTGTTTTCACAGGCCCTTTAAATGTTTCTGGTAGGCACTAAACTTTGAGAACACTGGATTGAATGATCAAATGTAATAATTAAGAATTTAAGAATTGGAGGCTGTCCAAGATGGCAGTGTAGGAAGACCCTGAACTAACCAACTCCAATGGACACGCCAAATCTACTGCTTAATATAGAAACTGTTACCTCTCAAAAATAACTGATAGCTAGCTGAGCAACAACAGAAGATTAAATGCCCATACCAAGATGGGGAGGAGGGAAAGAGATGCAATCTCATCAAAACCCCACCCCCAGCATGACAGCCCATGATAGAGATCTCACAGGTCTTAAGGTACTCACTGAGTAGTAATGGATGTGAACCCCACATTGTGTACCCCACTGGAGAGACTGGGCCCCCAAATGCCTGGCACTGGAAACCAATGAGGCTTATATCTAGGGGACCCAGAGAGCTTTGTGGCATCTGAGATATTTCTTTTGAGGGGTTTATAGGTTATCTCACTCATCCTGAGATTTAGCACAAAGGCAGCAATTAGGGAAGTGCATGGACTATACATGAAGGACATTCATTTGATAGTCTTAAAGCACTTGCCAGAGGGGCAGGGATGAGTTCTTCCAGGATTGAGGTGCTAGTGAACACCTTTCTTACATTCTCCCTTTACCTTCAAGATGCTGGTGGATGCATGTGAACACAGCCTCACTAAAACCTTGCTCTAAAGCCATCGCTAGTGATCTCATGCATCACTCAAGCCACAGATGCACTCTGCCCCCGTGCTCTTAATGGCTTTCTTAAAGCCATGGGTGTGTCTGGCCCCCAGGGCTCATCCCTCCCCACCCTCCCA
>SJYC01004089.1:0-16890 GCA_006408675.1 Madoqua kirkii | reverse complement strand
ACTAAAGTGGTGGGCATGCCCCACCCCTCACAGTCTTTCCCAACCTTGCTAATGCCACAGACATGTTCCACTCCCACTGTTTCCTACCTGCATTTCAGATCTATGGGCATGTGCCTTACCCTCAGCACTGTCTTGCAGCATCACTAATGCTAGCAGGTAGGTGCAGTTTACACAAGGGGCAACCCTGATCACCTGGCCCTAGTCGGGAGCATGCATTCCTAGGCCCTACAGGACTGTACAATTGGAGTGACAGTCCTGGGCCTGCTGGCACACCCAGGATTCTGCACAGACAGCAGACTGAAACACACCCTGAGTCTGCCTATAAAAAAGGCCCACTTACTTGTCCTGGAGCTTCAGCCTCAGGGGCAGGCTTCAGGATTGCAGCATTTCTAGAGGTTACAGTGGAGCTCTCATAGAATATGGGTAGAGAGATGCCATCCTTACAGAATCCCTTGGCCTTCTCACAGTTCTCTGATGCCTTCTACACAGGACCTTATACTCAACTGAATGGCAACTGAAACCTAGGGAATGCTTCCAGGTCTCCTGGTCTAGTAGTCAGCAGAGTTTACAGTTGTAGCCCCCAGGACTGTATGTGTCTGCATCTTTTAAGAGCTGCTGCCTGAGAAGCAGGCTTCTGTTCACCCTGACAATAGATGCTGACTGAGACCCCTCCCACTGCAGCATTAACAGAGCCTGGCACACCCTTAACAACAGGGACCTATGAAGAATAAATGAGGCTACTTTACAATGCCAGAGGCTGGAGAGATGATGCAGCGCTAGGGCAAGGTAGAACCGTAAAGTTTACCCCCTACGCAAGGGTATTCCTGAAAGAGTAGGAAAGCTAGCTATCCCACCTATTGTATAAAAACAAACACAGAGAGGTGAGCAAAATGAAGAAACAGAGGGATATGTTCCACACAAAAGAACAAATAGTTCAGGAAAAGATCTTAAGGAAACAGATAATAGTAATGTCTGTTACAATATTAAAGAGTTCAAAGTCATGGTCATAAAAATGCTCAGTGACTCAGGAGAGGAATGAATACAGTGAGAACTTCAACAAACAGAGAAAATAAAAGAAAATATCAAACAAATCACAACTGAAGAATATAATAGTTGAACTGAAAAATACACTAGATGGGGTTCAACAGCAGACTAGATGAAGCTGAAGAATGGATCAGCAGCGTGCAGCACATGGCAGCAGTCCTTCCCCAAAGAGTATCAGAAAGAAAAAATAAATTTAAAAAGTAAAGATAGCATGAGAACTGATAAGTAAACTCAGTGAAGTTGCAGGATACAAGATCAATGTACAGAAATCTGTTGTGTTTCTATCACTATATGAATTATTTTAAAAATTAAGATAACCCCATTTGCAGATTGCATTTGAAAGGAAAGAAAATACCTAAGTATAAACCTAATCAATGAAGGGAAAGAACTGTATTTTGAAAATGATAGGACACTGATGGATGAAACTGAAGAAGACACAGATAAATGGAAAGATATTATGCTCAAGGGTTAAAAGAATTAATATTGTTAAAATAAATATACTGCCCAAAGAAATCTACAGATTCAAGAAAATCCATAATTCCAGTGCCATTTTTCAGAATTAATAAAAAATAATTCTAAAACTGGTATATAACCACAAAGACTATGAGTAGCCAATATAGTCTTAAGAAAAAGAACAAAATTAAATGTATTCCATGCCCTAATTACAACTGTACTGCAAAGCTACAGTAATCAAAACAGTATGTTGTTGGCATAAAAATAGACAAATGAATGGAACAGAACAGAGCACCCAGAAATAAACCTGCATGTGTATAGTCAGTTAATATTCAAGAAAGAAGCCAAGAATACCTAACAGTGAAAGAAAAATATCTTCAATAAATGGTGTTGAGAAAACTGGACAGCCACATGGAAAGAATGAAACTTGATCCTGTCTTGTGTATCACCATACACAAAAAGTAACTCAAAGTGAAAATAAATGAATGAATAAATAAATATCAAAATGGATTAAATACTTGAACATAAGACGAGATTCCAAAGAAGTCCTAGAATAGAACATAAGCTGTAACATCTTTAACATTGGTTTTGGCTTTGAATTTGGGGATCTGACTTCACAGGCAAGAAAAGCAAAAATAAATAAGTGGAACTACTTCACACTAAAAAGCTGCTCCCCAGCAAAGGAAACCTTCAAAAAAAAATCAACCTGCTTTATATGAGAAAATATGTGCAAATCATATATCCCATGAGCAGGTAATATTCAAAATATGTAAGGAACTCAAACAACAAAATATGTAAGGAACTCAATAGCAAAAATGCAAACAATCTAAACAAAAATGGTCAGAGAATCTGAACACTTTCCCAAAGAAGACATGGCCAGCAGACATGCAAAGGTGCTCAGCATCACCAGTCATCAGTGGAATGCAAATCAAACCACAATGGGTTATCACCTCACATAACTATTAGAAGAGATGTTATCAAAAGGCACAAATAAATGTTGGAGAAGATGTGAAGAAAAGGGAACCATCATACCTGATTAGTGAGTTTATAAATTGATGCAGCAACTATGGAAACTGTATGGAAGTTTCTCAAAAAATTAAACATAGAACTACCATATGACCCAATTTTTCCATTTTTAAGTATATATCTGAGGGAAGTGAAATTACTGTCTTGACATGATATCTACATCCCATGTTCATTACAGCATCATTTACAATAGACAATCTATGGAAGCAACCAAAGTATCCACTGAAAGATGAATGGAAAAGAAGATATGGTACCATACTATGGGCTACTGCTGCTGCTAAGTCGCTTCAGTCGTGTCCAACTCTCTGCATCCCCATAGACAGCAGCCCACCAGGCTCCCCCATCCCTGGGATTCTCCAGACAAGAACACTGGAGTGGATTGCCATTTCCTTCTCCAATGCAGGAAAGTGAAAACAGAAAGTGAAGTCACTTAGTCATGTCCAACTCTTAGCAACCCTATGGACTGCAACCCACCAGGCTGTTCCATCCATGGGATTCTCCAGGCAAGAGTACTGGAGTGGGGTGCCATTGCTTTCTCCACTACTCAGTCATAAAAGAAGGAAACTTTCCATTGCAATAATGTGAATGGTCTTTGAGGGTATTATACTACATGAAATAATACAGATATAGACAACTATCACTTAATTTCACTTATTATGGTATAAAAAAAAACAGATGAACAAACAAAACAAAATAAAAGATTTAGATAGAACAGACTGGTGGTTACCACGGAGAAGAGTACAAGAGGGTAGCTAAAATGAATTAAGGAGTTCAATTGTATGATGCAGATGGTAATTAGACTTTTACCAAATGGTTACTAGACTGTATGGCAATGGATGGTAACTAGATGGTGATCACTTTCAGGTCAGTTCAGTTGCTCAGTATGTCTGACTCTTTGTGACTCCATGGACTATAGCAGGCCAGGCTTCCCTGTCCATCATCAGCTCCTAGAGCTTGCACAAATTCACGGCCATCGAGTCAGTGATGCCATCCAACTATCTCATCCTCTGTCATCCCCTTCTCCTCCAGCCTTCAATCTTTCCCAGCATCAAGGTCTTTTCCAGTGAGTCAGTCCATTACATCAGATGGCCAAAGTATTGGAGTTTCAGCTTCAGCATCAGTCCTTCCAATGAATTTCAGGACTGATCTCCTTTAGGATGGACTGGTTGGATCTCCTTGCAGTCCAAGGACTCTCAAGAGTTTTCTCCAGCACTACAGTTCAGAAGCATCAGTTCTTCGGTTCTAACTTTTCTTTTTGTTCCAGCTCTCACATCCATACATGACTAATAGAAACACCATAGCTCTAACTAAATGGGCCTTTGTTGGCAGAGTAATGTCCCTGCTTTTTAATATGCTGTCTAGGTTTGTCATAGCTTTTCTTCCAAGGAGCAAGTATCTTCTAATTTATGGCTGCATTCACCATCTGCATTGATTCTGGTACCCAAGATAATAAAGTCTGACACTTTATTACTTCCATTTTTCCCCATCTAATTGCCATGAAGTTGATGGGACCAGATGCTATCATCTTTGTTTTTTTTTTGAATGTTGAGTTTTAAGCCAGTTTTTTCACTCTCCTCTTTCACTTTCATCAAGAGACTCTTTAATTCCGCTTCACTTTCTGCCATAAGGCAGATGTCTTCTCTATATCTGAGATCATTGATATTTCTCCCAGCAATCTTGATTCTAGGCTGTGCTTCCTCCAGCCTGGCATTTCACATAATGTACTTTGCATAAAGTTAAATATACAGGGTGACAATATACAACTTTGATATACTCCTTTCCCAACTTGGAACTGTCTGTTGTTCCATGTCCAGTTCTAACTCTTGCTTCTTGACCAGCCTACTTATTTCTCAGGATGCAGGCCAGGGAATCTAGTATTCCCATCACTTTAAAAATTTTCCAGTTTGTTGTGATCCACACAGTCAAAGACTTTAACATAGTCAGTGAAGCAGAAGTTGTTCTGTTTTGTTTTGTTTTTATTTTTTCTGGTACTTTCTTGCTTCTTCTCTGACTCAGTGGATGTTGGCAATTTCATCTGTGATTCCTCTGCCTTTTATAAACCCAGCTTGAACATCAGGAAGTTCTTGGTTCATGTACTGTCGAAGCCTAGCTTGGAGAATTCTCAGCATTACTTTGCTAGCATGTGAGATGAGTACGATTGTGCAGTACTTTGAACATTCTTTGGCATTGCCTTTCTTTGGGATTGGAGTGAAAACTGACCTTTTCCAGGCCTGTGGCCACTGCTGAGTTTTCCAAATTTGCTGGCACATCGAGTCCAGCACTTTCACAGCCTTCCTAAGGCCATTTGAACTCACACTCCAGGATGTCTGGCTCTAGGTGAGTGATCACACCACTGTGGTTATCTGGGTCATTGATTTCTTCTATGTTCTTGCCACCTTTTCTTAATATCTTCTACTTCTGTTAAGTCCATACAGTTTCTTTCTTTTATTGTGCCAAACTTTGCATGAAATATTCTCTTGGTATATCTAGTTTTCTTGAGGAGATATCTAGTCTTTTCCATTCTATTGTTTTCCTCTGTTTCTTTGCATTGATCACTTAGGAAGGCTATCTTATCTCTCCTTGATATTCTTTGGCACTCTGCACTCAGATGGATATATCCTTCCTTTTCTTCTTTTCTCTTAGCTTCTCTTCCTTTCTCAGCTATTTTTAAGGCCTTCTCAGACAACCATTTTGCTTTTTTGCATTTCTTTTACTTGGGGATGATTTTGGTCATAGCCTCCCATACAGTGTCCCAAACCTCCATCCATAGTTCTTCAGGCACTCTATCAGATCTAATCCCTTGAATCTATTTGTCACTTCCACTGTATAATCATAAGGGATTTGATTTAGGTCATACCTGAATGCTCTAGTGGTTTTCCCTATTTTCTTCAATTTAAGTTTAAATTTTGCAATTTGGTGTTCATGATCTGAGCCACATTCAACTCTCAGTCTTTTTTTTCCTGTGCTGACTGTATAGAGCTTCTCTATCTTTGGCTGCAAAGAATATAATTATTCTGATTCAGTATTGAGTATCTGGTGATGTCCATGTGCAGAATTGTGTCTATAAGTATCATATTATTGCATTGTATACATGAAACTTTTATAATGTTATATATAAATGTTACCTCAATAAATAATTAAATAAAATGATGCAGGCTACTTTGGGAGAAAAAATTATGAGTTAGACATGTATTTGATCCAAGCTCCACAACTCACTAGGTCTACAAGTACTGGAAAACCACTATATCATTCTGAGCCTCTATTCCCTGAACCACCAAAAGGGAGCAGTAATAGTATCTTTCCTGTTAGTCTATTACAAATGAGATGACATATTGAATATACACACAAGTCCATGCTTGGCATTTAAGTATTTATCATCATCCTCATTTTCATAATGTAAAACATTTGAACACATCCTAAAGTTCTGTCATATTTGAAGATGACATTAAGAATGCTGATTAGTCCAAAACAATGCTGAGGTGATTAAAAAACAAGAAAAAAAAAAAAAGAGTACCTTTTTCATCAACCTAAACAGATTCTACACTAGCAGAATGTAGCAGGAAATGGTCTTACTGCAAGAAGTGGGAACCATTATCACAAACAGATGTTATATTTTGTATCCAGAGAATCAGTGAGCCATGTACCTCTGTACCAAATCAGACTGCCCTAATCATGAGATCTGTTGTCTTTCACATTTTCTGTCTAGCTGAATCGAGTTTTGATGTGAATCTAAACCTATATTGATATTAGGTTGGTGGTAACAAATGAATTGAACAGAATGAGGCAGAGCATCAATCCAGTCAGCAAACAGAAGCTGAAGGGATGATGCCATCTGAAGTCTGTGGTTGAGGCATCTCCTGTCCCCCCCTGCCATTCACTCTTCAGGCAACAAGATCCAAAAGGAAACTAGGTTTCTCAGAAAACATGTTAAACCACTAGAAAACAGCAAGAAACGGATACAAATGACCTGCCAATCACAAGTAATTGAAAGGTGGGTTTAATACAGTGTAAAGGAGTAGAGTTGAACTTTAATTCCAGAAAAGTGAATTCCTCAAGGCATTTTATTTTCTGGGCAAGTCTAATTACAGTAGCTCAGTACAAACAAATATTTTAGAGATGATGTACTGCAGCAGTTAAGATTTCAGTCCTTAGAGTCAGGTAGCCAGGGCTTGAATCTCGACTCTGCCATTGAGAAACTGATCTTGGACACATTTCTTAATATTTCTAAGCCACATTTTTTATGCAAAATCAGGGTAATATAGTATCTACCATGGAAGGTGGGTCTGAAGATTAAATGATATAGTGCTTAGCATAAGGTAGGTCTAACACAGTAAGTGTTCAGGAAGTTAGAATCATTATTAAAAAAAAAAATTCTGAATTACTGCAAGCATTTTGTAAGTACTAGAAAAGCGTTTTTACAGCAATTTTCGGAAGTCCTCTCTTTAAAATCTGCCACCTGGTGAATTCTATCTTTCCTGTCCAAAACTTTGGATGAAAGTCATCTGTGTTTCTATGAGTTGCAAGTAAAGCTGTCTCAAATCAAAAATATGAAATTTACTAGCTCACAAAATGGAGAAGTCCTGTGGTGATTGTAGCTTCAGGCATAGCTGGCTTCAGAACTCAAAAGATATCTTCAGGATCTGAATCCTGCCGGTTTAGGTTTAATCTGTTTCTAAAAAGCGGCAAAATATCGGTAGTACCTTAATACTCTCACTGCAGCAGAGGACAGACCATTTTTTCTCCTTTCATTGGTTGTTCTGTGTATTTCTCTGATTTGACCTGCTTTGAACAGCTTGAACCAGTCATGGCAAGCAGCAGTACTCTGGTGTGCTAATTGGTTTGTACTTAGGTCACATGATCACTCTGGCAGTGGGGTTGGGGGAGTGCTGCCAGAACCATGGACCTGGAGTGAGGGAGTCATGGATTGTCACTAGAAAAATGTGTGCTGTTGTTGTGGAGGCAAACAATAGGTAGACCCTCCACCCCTTTCTTTTTATTTACTTTTTCCTTACAGTACTTTTGTTGTGAGTGCATCTGCATGCCCTGACTTCAAGGGATTGCTGACTGTCAGATCAGATTTTCATAAAATATGTCTGAAAAGTGTTAGTTGTTCAGTCATGTAGGATACTTGTGACCTCATGGAATGTAGCACACCAGGCTCCTCTGTCCTTAGAACTTTCCAGGCCAGAATACTGGAGTGAGACAGCCATTCTCTTCCTCAGGGGATCTTCCTGACCCAGGGATCCAACTCCGTGTCTTCTGCATTGCAGGCACATTATTTACCATTTGAGCCACCAGGGAAGCCTTCAAAATGTCTCCAGTGCACAACTTGTACCAGAATTTCCAGTAGTGTCTGTTAAAGTGGAATTGGATATCTTTTCAGCACAGAATACCTGAGGATTAGGTCCTGGGGTCTGTAGATTTAGCAAGTTCCTCAGGTGATTCTTAGAAATATGTACTAAAATTTGAGAACTACTGAAAAAGGTAATGATTAAATGAAGGTAATTTCCCCTGTAGTAAACCATTGATTTGGTATGACGCATTTCACTGTCAGTTGCTTATAACTATACATAAAATAAAGATAATAATGTATGATCTCAGGGGAGAAGGAAATTACAACCCACTCCAGTGTTCTTGCCTGGAGAATTCCGTGGACAGAGGAGCCTAGAGGGCTGCTGTCTGTGGGGTCACAGAGAGTCAGACATGACTGAAGCAACTCAGCATGCGTGCATGCATATGATCTCAGCTACTTCAAAGAGCTCTCAGAGGATCAGTGATTTCATCTTAGCATTAAATCTTTTCTGGTTCCTTAGGTATAATGGTAAAATAAGTAATTTATTAATTTGGCAAGCTAATCACAAAGAAAGGCAATGCCAAAGAATGCTCAAACTACCACACAATTGCACTCATCTCACATGCTAATAAAGTAATGCTCAAAATTCTCCAAGCCAGGCTTTAGCAATACGTGAACCACGAACTTCCAGATGTTCAACCTGGTTTCAGAAAAGGTAGAAGAGCCAGAGATAAAATAGTCAACATCCACTGGATCATCCAAAAGGCAAGAGGTTTCCAGAAAAACATCTATTTCTGCTTTATTGACTAGGCCTTTGATGGTATGGATCACAATAAACTGGAAAATTCTGAAAGAGATGGGAATACCAGACCACCTGACCTGCCTCTTGAGAAACCTATATGCAGGTCAGAAAGCAACAGTTAGAACTGGACATGGAACAACAGACTGGTTCCAAATAGGAAAAGGAGTACATCAACGCTGTATATTGTCACCCTGCTTATTTAACTTATATGCAGGGTACATCATGAGAAATGGTGGACTGGAAGAAACACAAGCTGGAATCAAGATTGCCGGGAGAAATATCAATAACCTCAGATATGCAGATAACACCACCCTTACAGCAGAAAGTGAAGAGGAGCTAAAAAGCCTTCTGATGAAAGTCAAAGAGGAGAGTGAAAAAGCTGGCTTAAAGCTCAACATTCAGAAAATGAAGATCATGACATCCGGTCCCATCACTTCATGGGAAATAGATGGAGAAACAGTGTCAGACTTTATTTTGGGGGCTCCAAAATCACTGCAGATGGTGACTGCAGCCATGAAATTAAAAGATGCTTACTCTTTGGAAGGAAAGTTACGACCAATCTGGACAGCATATTAAAAAGCAGAGGCAATATTTTGTCAACAAAGGTCCATCTAGTCAAGGGTATAGTTTTTCCAGTGGTCATGTATGGATGTGAGAGTTGGACTATAAAGAAAGCTGAGCACCCAAGAATTGATGGTTTTGAACTGTAGTGTTGGATAAGACTCTTGAGAGTCTCTTGGACTTCAAGGAGATCCAACCAGTCCATCCTAAAGGACATCAGTCCTAGGTGTTTATTGGAAGGACTGATGTTGAAGCTGAAATTCCAATACTTTGGCCACCCGATGTGAGGAGCTAACTTGTTTGAAAAAAACCCTAATGCTGGGAAAGATTGAGGGCAGGGGGAGAAGGGGACAACAGAGGATAAGGTAGTTGGATGGCATCACTGACTCAGTGGACATGGGTTTGGGTGGACTCGGGGAATTGGTGATGGACAGGGAAGCATGGGGTGTTGGGGTTCATGGGGTTTCAAAGAGTCGGACATGACTGAGCTACTGTACTGAATGGTAAAAGAATAATGTGGGAGATTTTTAATGATAATGCTAATTGTGTGCTAAGTTGCTTCAGTTGTGTCCGACACTTTGAGACCCTATGGACCATAGTCCCCCCAGGCTCCTCTGTCCAGGGAATTCTCCAGGCAAGAATACTGGAGTGGGTTGCCATTTCCTCTTCTAGGGGATATTCCTGAATCAGAATTAAACCCACATCCTCTCTTTGTCAGAGCTTACTTATCTGCACAGAAGAAAGAACTTTTAGGTTCTAATGAGTATTAATTTTTATAACATCCTTAGATTTTGGCCCATAGAAATTTTTCTAGTGGTAGTTACTTATAGCTACCCCTGCTAGGCACTTACATTATGTGTGTGTGTGTGTGTGTGTGTGTGTGTGTGTGTGTATGTGTGTGTGTTTTCACTTCAGTTGCATCTGATTCTTTGAGACCCTGTGGACTATATTCCACCAGGCTCCTTTGTCCTTGGGAATTCTCCAGGCCAGAATACTGGAGTGGGCTGCCATACCCTCCTCCAGGAGATCTTCTCTATCCAGGGATTGAACCTGTCTCTTTTATGTCTCTTGCATTGGCAGGCATGTTTGTTACCAGTGGCAGCACCTGGGAAGCCCCATATATACACATATACATACAGTATTTCTCACTTAATTCTTATAAACACTAATAGACATTTATTATTGCATCTATTTTGCAAATCAGAAAACCACGTATCTGAAAGATTAATTTACCTGCCTAAGGCCACAGAACTAATATGATAGTTGTGTCAAAATATAACTGAAATCCACAAGTATTCAGTGGGTGCCTTTTACATACTGATAATTCATGATTTTTGCATGATTTATAGCTTTTGTAATTTAAGTGAGTGACTGGCCAGTTAATAGTGCACTCCAGTTAGAATGATGACCATAAGTGTTTATCCCATCTGAGCATGTCATGCTGTTACTTTTTTCCTACTCTCCATCCTACCAGATTAAGAAAACAGTAAGTGAAACTTCTGATTTATAGTTTTGACAGGGTATAACTAAGAATTATTTTATTAAGAATTTAGCTTTCTGAGTTAGGGAGTGAAAGTTACCTAAATTACTTCTGAGGACTAATTTACACAACAGGAGGGTTAAGCTCAATATTTTATTTCTTTTTTGCAAGGGAGTTTGTTTATTCTCAGTTTTATTTTTTGTCAAGACTTAATTTATAGACTGTTTGCATTTTTTATCAGACCAGAATTGCTAGCATGGATATATTGTAAAATCCAAGAAGTTTTAGTCCTTGATAAACTTTAGGTAACATCTACTCTTTTTTTTTTTTTTTGACATGTAATTGCTTTACAATGTTGTGTTTGTTTTTGCTGTATAGTGAAGTGAATCCGCTATATATGTACATAAATCCCCTCCCTCTTGAAGCTCCTTCCCACCCACCGTCATCCTCACTCTTCTAGGTCATCCCAGAGCACCAAGCAGAACTCCCTGTGCTGTATAGCAGGTCCTCACTAGCTGTTTTTCACATGGTAGTGTGAACATGTCAACGCTATTATCTCAATTCCTCACACTCTCTCCTTCCCTGCATCCGCCTCTGCTCACGTCCATATGTCCACCTTCGCTGTCTCTGGTCTTGCCCTGCAAGTATGTTCATCTGCACTGCTTTTGCATTCTGCTACACATTTTGACCTGTGTTCTAAAATATTCTTTGATTCCATCTCACTGTAAGTCCTCTCATCTCTGTCCAGGCCAGTCTCCTCACAGTCCTCTGTACAAGTTCACTTCAAGGATAGATTTGCTCATTCTGTTTCTCTTCCCTGGAATGTTAGTTCTCCTCCACACACATGCTACCTCATTTCTCATGCTAAACTCAAGTCTGTCCTCCCATAGGGTGCTTTATTCAACTGTTCCACCCTAAAGGGATGTCTCTTCTCTTTTAACCTCCACTTTCGATTTTATAACTTAATGGTTCTCCTGAGCAGTTCCTTGGAATTCCACTGTGAATTGGATAAACAAGCCTTTTGCTTTGCATTACATGTAAGCTAATAGCAAATTTCTGGGCTCCCCAGAGCAAGGGTAAAAACTTCACAGTAAACATTTTTGTCTGAGGTTCATTTATTTCTGTTGCTATATAAACTTTTTTTTTATTGGAGTATAGTTGATTTACAGTATTGTATTAGTTTCTGAGCTTCATTTCTGTCTTCATTTTATATCCAAAAATTTCTTTTTGTACACATATACATCTTTATCATACTGTTCTAATATAGCTTTCATTTTTGTATTCTGTGTATTTTAGTAGACCACATATTAAGGAGTATGCAAGTTGAAACACAAAAAAATGGATACTAAATATAACTGTCAGAAATCTTCATTTTGAAATTGACAAAATATAACTGATCTTAAACTGGCTTAACAAACAAAGATAATATGTTGAGTTGTGTAGGGAAAAAAAGCCAGAAGTCTTGGAAGAAGCTTGATTCAGTTCAAATTATATCACCCAAAGCTTGACTTCACAAGTGACTCTACTGTGTTCTGCAGGGTAAGCTTTATCCTCAGAACTCACAAAAGTGGGCCCTGGACTTTCCAATCTCTTTTCTCATGATGGAGCAAGGGAACCATGCATTTAAAGCACCTACACCACTAAATTCACAGAAGGAAGATTTCTTATTCTTGTTTCTGTAGGATAGACAATATCATTTTCTCACCAGAAATATGTCTCTTACCTCATTTTTTCTTATAGGATCATATGTCTTTTTTAAATTTAATATATAATTATTTATTTTTATTTTGTAACTTTTTTATTTTTTATTGAAGTATAGCTGATTAGCAATGTTGTGGTAGCTTCATATTGACCGCCAAATGACTCAGCATTACTTACACATGTATCCACTCTCCCCCAAATTCCCATCCCATCCAAGCTGCCACATAACACTGAAGAAAGTTCCCAGTGATATACAGTAGCTCCTTGTTGGTTATCCATTTTAAAATGTAGCAATATGTACATGTTGATCCCAAACTCCCTGTTCCCATCCCGTGATAACTATAAATTCTTTCTCTAAGCCTGTGAGTCTGTTTATATTTTGTAAATAAGTTCATTTGTATCATTTCTTTTTAGATTCTGCATATAAGGAATATCATATGGTATTTCTCTTTCTGTGTTGACTTACTTCACTTGGTATGAAAACCTCTAGGTTCATTCATGTTGCTGCGCATGGCATGATTTCATTCTTTTTTATGGCTGCTAAAATTCCTTTGTGTATATGCACCACATCTTCTTGATCCAGTCCTCTGTGGATGGGCATTTACATTGCTTCCATGTCTCGGCTGTCATAAATAGTGCTGCAGTGAGCAATGGAGTGCATCTTGCCTGGAAAATCCCATGGACAGAGGAGCCTGGTGGGCTGCAATCCAAGGGGTCACTGATAATTGGACACGACTCAGTGACTTCCCTTTCACTTTTTACTTTCATGCATTGGAAAAGGAAATGACAACCCACTGCAGTGTTCTTGTTTGGAGAATCCCAGGGACAGTGGAACCTGGTGGGCTGCCATCTATGGGGTCACACAGAGTCGGACATGACTGAAGCAAATTAGCAGCATACTTCTGTGCCATGTTTTTCCCTGAACATATACCCAGGAGTGAGATTACAAAGTCATATGATCGGGTCATAGATCTTCCTTTAAAGGCAAATTGTTTAGCTGCAAGAGTTTTACCATAAAATCTGGTTTAATATGGAGGATGGGTGATTTTACAAACGAACTTTACTTTTTTACCAAGTTGGAGTTTGAAGTGAAGTACTCAAAACTTAATCGTCCCCTATTTGAGGAATTTTGTACATAACTGCTTTAAATCATTTCTAGGTGTCAGCAATTTCCCTGCAGGGAGATGTCAGTCTCTGTCACTGAAAAACATCAGTCTTGGGCTTTCTTTGTAGGTTTTGCATTAGCCAGCTACACTAGGCTTCCATGGTTCCCTTCCTACCTGCCCATGACCGCTGTTTTAATTGATATGGTAGCTCACTTGTACAACTTGACTTTATGCTGTCCCTCATCACCATAAAAGGAGAACCAGAGAATTGCTCTCAGGGATTAATATGTGCAATGGGGGGACAGGTTTGATAGAAGGTTGACTCCTCAAGGGACGTTTGGGTACTTGTGGATGAGATCAGATGATTCACAGCAGGAAATTGGGGCTGGAAGATAAATGGTACCTTCCTTGTACTTTGTCAAGGTTGTACTAGGAATATTTTCTATGTCCATATATACCTAGGACCTTGGAATCAGGAATGGGATGTAGAGGAACCGGGTTAAGAACTGCATTAGGGTTTCTTCATGCTGTATTAGTAGAGATAGCCTAAGTAGTGTGAGTAACAGATCATATTGCCAGATTTAGCAAATACAAATATAGCACCTTCTGTTGAATTTGAATTTCAGATGAAAAACATTTTTTATATAAGTACGGTGTATGCAATATTTATAGTAGTGATACTGGTATTATTATAGCAAGCAGTTAAGTCAAGGCTGTCATTGAGTTTTTATAAATCTCTCTTGTGCTCTGCTTAACAACTTCCATAATGTTTCCATCGTCATGGGAATATAAGGTGAAATGGAATCTTGTTTCCATTGCTTATTAGTTATGCTGCCTTATGTAATTCCCTAAATTCATTGAGGTGTAGCTTTATTTTCTACAAAACAGAGGAAATAATAGCTCCTACCTCACATGAGATTGTGAGAATTAAGTCCTAAACAGTATGCTGCTACTGCTAAGTCACTTCAGTCGTGTCTGACTCTATGTGAGCCCATAGACGGCAGCCCACCAGGCTCCCCCGTCGCTGGGATTCTCTAGGCAAGAACACTAGAGTGGATTGCCATTTCCTTCTCCAATGCATGAAAGTGAAAAGTGAAAGTGAAGTCGCTCAGTTATGTCCGACCCTCAGTGACCCCGTGGACTGCAGCGTACCAGTCGCCTCCGCCCATGGGATTTTCCAGGCAAGAGTACTGGAGTGGGGTGCCATTACCTTCTCGTCCTATACAGTATATAAAGGTTTAATTTAGAGTCTGGCATACAGTACCCTCTCAACAAATAATCAGTGTAAAGTTTGAAGAGAAGTATTTGCAGCTATTCATAGAAGCCTTTTAAATTCTGTGTATAATTCACTTCCCTTTCTTAATGTAAGGTGGGAACAAAAAAAAATCAAAATTTAATGAGGAAACCTTTAACTATTACTGAGTTATTCACTCCTGAATATTTACTTAGGTGGTGCTAGTGGTAAAAAACCCACCTGCCAGTGCAGGAGACATAAAAGACAGGGTTGATCCCTGGGTCGGGAAGACCCCCTGGAGGAGGGCATGGCAACCCACTCCAATATTCTGGAGAATTCCATAGACAGAGGAGCCTGACAAGCTGCAGTCCATAGGGTCACACAGAGTTGGACCCGACTGAAGCAGCTTGGCACACATGAGCACACAGGAAGCATGATGGATGCTGATGATGGGGTTAAAAGCATGTCCCCTGCTCTGGGTCACATGGCACACAGAAGAGTGAAGGGAATCGGTGAGAAAACAGCTGGTGCCTGTGGAATTTAAAGGGTTCAGTCAGAGGCTAAGTTCATTTAAACCTTCATAAACACTCTCTCTCCAAATAAGATGAAAACTTCTGAGGGAGCATTTTAACTTTAATGCCTTTCACAATACAAGGAATGTTGTTGTTGTTTAGTTGCTAAGTCGTGTCCAACTCTTCTGAGAGTGATGAAAGAGGTACACAATAGATGTTTGCTAAAGGAAAGGGAATATTAGATAAGAATTGTTTTCTATCCCTAACTGGAGAGAATGTTGTAGCTTCCAAAGAAAGTGGAGATCTGTAAAACTAGGATTTATCTTCTGTCAATAGAGTGACCATATTTAATATTTTTTCTGCCAACTGGAGCACTTTTAGAAGACTGAAAGAGAGTGCTAATAGCAATCGGGCACAGCGGACATATACAGAATCCTTCACAGGCAGGCAGGACATCTCTGTACCCTAGCTGCAGATTTCACCTGGCAACCAGGGGCTGAAAAGGATGAAGCACTCCAGGTACAACTATATATTCTCACCTTGAACATGTATTGAGTTGGCCAAAAAGTTTGTTCAGATTTTTCTATAGTATCTCCTGGGAAAAAAAACTAATGAACTTTTGGTCAAGACATATAATTCAATTTAAGCAGAGAATGAAGGATTATAGGTATAATTTTTAGCATGATCTGGGCTGTGTCTACCACACCTGAAATTAGCATTTATTTTAATTTTTCTGATCATCATTTAATCATCTTCAGATAGTACACTGGAACTGTACGTTATAATCTTTAAATATCAATTCCAGAAACAGCTTAGAGGTCATATGGTCTTGTTTCTTACTTGTTTCCAGTGAAGCAGCAGTCCAGAGGGAGGCAGCTGAGAAACAGTGAAAAGAACGCTGGACTTCACCATAAGACTGCTTTCACTATTTGACCATTATACTTCAATAAAGCTAAAAACAAACAAGAAAGACTGTATTCAAATCCTCATTCTCTAACTTGGATGTCAAACTATGGCCCAAGAAACAAACCCGGTCCAATACATGTCTTGCAACTAAAATGGAATATGCCATTTCATCACTGGAATTTCCCAATTCATTTACCTTTTTTGTGTGACTGCTTTCCAGCTCCAATGGCAAAATTGAGTACTTGAGACAGAATATATATCATGTAAGACCTAAAATATGGTCTAAACCTTCACAGTAACAATTTATAAACTCCTTCCTTAATCTAGTTATAGAGGCCATCTTTCCCACCTCCTTTTCTTTTGACTCCTTCTCCTCCCCCTCCTAGCTACTGGTCATTGAATACTGCACCGCAAACAGTAAGCTAAGTGCCCCGTGTGCTTGGTTTTGCTAAATTATCAGAAAACCCTGAAAAGGGAGAAGTAATATGTATAGTGGTTAGAATGCAGACTCTAGAAGCTGACTGTGTGTTTTATATCCTGATTTCATTAGCAGCCAGCTCCAAGAACCTTATCTAGTTATTTGAACTTCCACACCTATAAGAAGCAGGCCCTTTAATTAGTCCACACTTCTTGCAAATTCACTTCAGTCATATCTGACTCTTTGCGACCTCACAGACTGTAGCCCACCAGGCTCCTCTGTCCATGAGATTCTCCAGGCAAGAATATTGGAGTGGGTTGAGATTTCCCTCTCCAGAGGATCTTCCCAACCCAG
>SJYC01004088.1:0-36690 GCA_006408675.1 Madoqua kirkii | reverse complement strand
AAGGAGTATGCAAGTTGAAACACAAAAAAATGGATACTAAATATAACTGTCAGAAATCTTCATTTTGAAAATGACAAAATATAACTGATCTTAAACTGGCTTAACAAACAAAGATAATATGTTGAGTTGTGTAGGGAAAAAAAGCCAGAAGTCTTGGAAGAAGCTTGATTCAGTTCAAATTATATCACCCAAAGCTTGACTTCACAAGTGACTCTACTGTGTTCTGCAGGGTAAGCTTTATCCTCAGAACTCACAAAAGTGGGCCCTGGACTTTCCAATCTCTTTTCTCATGATGGAGCAAGGGAACCATGCATTTAAAGCACCTACACCACTAAATTCACAGAAGGAAGATTTCTTATTCTTGTTTCTGTAGGATAGACAATATCATTTTCTCACCAGAAATATGTCTCTTACCTCATTTTTTCTTATAGGATCATATGTCTTTTTTAAATTTAATATATAATTATTTATTTTTATTTTGTAACTTTTTTATTTTTTATTGAAGTATAGCTGATTAGCAATGTTGTGGTAGCTTCATATTGACCGCCAAATGACTCAGCATTACTTACACATGTATCCACTCTCCCCCAAATTCCCATCCCATCCAAGCTGCCACATAACATTGAAGAAAGTTCCCAGTGATATACAGTAGCTCCTTGTTGGTTATCCATTTTAAAATGTAGCAATATGTACATGTTGATCCCAAACTCCCTGTTCCCATCCCGTGATAACTATAAATTCTTTCTCTAAGCCTGTGAGTCTGTTTATATTTTGTAAATAAGTTCATTTGTATCATTTCTTTTTAGATTCTGCATATAAGGAATATCATATGGTATTTCTCTTTCTGTGTTTGACTTACTTCACTTGGTATGAAAACCTCTAGGTTCATTCATGTTGCTGCGCATGGCATGATTTCATTCTTTTTTATGGCTGCTAAAATTCCTTTGTGTATATGCACCACATCTTCTTGATCCAGTCCTCTGTGGATGGGCATTTACATTGCTTCCATGTCTCGGCTGTCATAAATAGTGCTGCAGTGAGCAATGGAGTGCATCTTGCCTGGAAAATCCCATGGACAGAGGAGCCTGGTGGGCTGCAATCCAAGGGGTCACTGATAATTGGACACGACTCAGTGACTTCCCTTTCACTTTTTACTTTCATGCATTGGAAAAGGAAATGACAACCCACTGCAGTGTTCTTGTTTGGAGAATCCCAGGGACAGTGGAACCTGGTGGGCTGCCATCTATGGGGTCACACAGAGTCGGACATGACTGAAGCAAATTAGCAGCATACTTCTGTGCCATGTTTTTCCCTGAACATATACCCAGGAGTGAGATTACAAAGTCATATGATAGGGTCATAGATCTTCCTTTAAAGGCAAATTGTTTAGCTGCAAGAGTTTTACCATAAAATCTGGTTTAATATGGAGGATGGGTGATTTTACAAACGAACTTTACTTTTTTACCAAGTTGGAGTTTGAAGTGAAGTGACTCAAAACTTAATCGTCCCCTATTTGAGGAATTTTGTACATAACTGCTTTAAATCATTTCTAGGTGTCAGCAATTTCCCTGCAGGGAGATGTCAGTCTCTGTCACTGAAAAACATCAGTCTTGGGCTTTCTTTGTAGGTTTTGCATTAGCCAGCTACACTAGGCTTCCATGGTTCCCTTCCTACCTGCCCATGACCGCTGTTTTAATTGATATGGTAGCTCACTTGTACAACTTGACTTTATGCTGTCCCTCATCACCATAAAAGGAGAACCAGAGAATTGCTCTCAGGGATTAATATGTGCAGTGGGGGGACAGGTTTGATAGAAGGTTGACTCCTCAAGGGACGTTTGGGTACTTGTGGATGAGATCAGATGATTCACAGCAGGAAATTGGGGCTGGAAGATAAATGGTACCTTCCTTGTACTTTGTCAAGGTTGTACTAGGAATATTTTCTATGTCCATATATACCTAGGACCTTGGAATCAGGAATGGGATGTAGAGGAACCGGGTTAAGAACTGCATTAGGGTTTCTTCATGCTGTACTAGTAGAGATAGCCTAAGTAGTGTGAGTAACAGATCATATTGCCAGATTTAGCAAATACAAATATAGCACCTTCTGTTGAATTTGAATTTCAGATGAAAAACATTTTTTATATAAGTACGGTGTATGCAATATTTATAGTAGTGATACTGGTATTATTATAGCAAGCAGTTAAGTCAAGGCTGTCATTGAGTTTTTATAAATCTCTCTTGTGCTCTGCTTAACAACTTCCATAATGTTTCCATCGTCATGGGAATATAAGGTGAAATGGAATCTTGTTTCCATTGCTTATTAGTTATGCTGCCTTATGTAATTCCCTAAATTCATTGAGGTGTAGCTTTATTTTCTACAAAACAGAGGAAATAATAGCTCCTACCTCACATGAGATTGTGAGAATTAAGTCCTAAACAGTATGCTGCTACTGCTAAGTCACTTCAGTCGTGTCTGACTCTATGTGAGCCCATAGACGGCAGCCCACCAGGCTCCCCCGTCGCTGGGATTCTCTAGGCAAGAACACTAGAGTGGATTGCCATTTCCTTCTCCAATGCATGAAAGTGAAAAGTGAAAGTGAAGTCGCTCAGTTATGTCCGACCCTCAGTGACCCCGTGGACTGCAGCGTACCAGTCGCCTCCGCCCATGGGATTTTCCAGGCAAGAGTACTGGAGTGGGGTGCCATTACCTTCTCGTCCTATACAGTATATAAAGGTTTAATTTAGAGTCTGGCATACAGTACCCTCTCAACAAATAATCAGTGTAAAGTTTGAAGAGAAGTATTTGCAGCTATTCATAGAAGCCTTTTAAATTCTGTGTAATAATTCACTTCCCTTTCTTAATGTAAGGTGGGAACAAAAAAAAATCAAAATTTAATGAGGAAACCTTTAACTATTACTGAGTTATTCACTCCTGAATATTTACTTAGGTGGTGCTAGTGGTAAAAAACCCACCTGCCAGTGCAGGAGACATAAAAGACAGGGTTGATCCCTGGGTCGGGAAGACCCCCTGGAGGAGGGCATGGCAACCCACTCCAATATTCTGGAGAATTCCATAGACAGAGGAGCCTGACAAGCTGCAGTCCATAGGGTCACACAGAGTTGGACCCGACTGAAGCAGCTTGGCACACATGAGCACACAGGAAGCATGATGGATGCTGATGATGGGGTTAAAAGCATGTCCCCTGCTCTGGGTCACATGGCACACAGAAGAGTGAAGGGAATCGGTGAGAAAACAGCTGGTGCCTGTGGAATTTAAAGGGTTCAGTCAGAGGCTAAGTTCATTTAAACCTTCATAAACACTCTCTCTCCAAATAAGATGAAAACTTCTGAGGGAGCATTTTAACTTTAATGCCTTTCACAATACAAGGAATGTTGTTGTTGTTTAGTTGCTAAGTCGTGTCCAACTCTTCTGAGAGTGATGAAAGAGGTACACAATAGATGTTTGCTAAAGGAAAGGGAATATTAGATAAGAATTGTTTTCTATCCCTAACTGGAGAGAATGTTGTAGCTTCCAAAGAAAGTGGAGATCTGTAAAACTAGGATTTATCTTCTGTCAATAGAGTGACCATATTTAATATTTTTTCTGCCAACTGGAGCACTTTTAGAAGACTGAAAGAGAGTGCTAATAGCAATCGGGCACAGCGGACATATACAGAATCCTTCACAGGCAGGCAGGACATCTCTGTACCCTAGCTGCAGATTTCACCTGGCAACCAGGGGCTGAAAAGGATGAAGCACTCCAGGTACAACTATATATTCTCACCTTGAACATGTATTGAGTTGGCCAAAAAGTTTGTTCAGATTTTTCTATAGTATCTCCTGGGAAAAAAAACTAATGAACTTTTTGGTCAAGACATATAATTCAATTTAAGCAGAGAATGAAGGATTATAGGTATAATTTTTAGCATGATCTGGGCTGTGTCTACCACACCTGAAATTAGCATTTATTTTAATTTTTCTGATCATCATTTAATCATCTTCAGATAGTACACTGGAACTGTACGTTATAATCTTTAAATATCAATTCCAGAAACAGCTTAGAGGTCATATGGTCTTGTTTCTTACTTGTTTCCAGTGAAGCAGCAGTCCAGAGGGAGGCAGCTGAGAAACAGTGAAAAGAACGCTGGACTTCACCATAAGACTGCTTTCACTATTTGACCATTATACTTCAATAAAGCTAAAAACAAACAAGAAAGACTGTATTCAAATCCTCATTCTCTAACTTGGATGTCAAACTATGGCCCAAGAAACAAACCCGGTCCAATACATGTCTTGCAACTAAAATGGAATATGCCATTTCATCACTGGAATTTCCCAATTCATTTACCTTTTTTGTGTGACTGCTTTCCAGCTCCAATGGCAAAATTGAGTACTTGAGACAGAATATATATCATGTAAGACCTAAAATATGGTCTAAACCTTCACAGTAACAATTTATAAACTCCTTCCTTAATCTAGTTATAGAGGCCATCTTTCCCACCTCCTTTTCTTTTGACTCCTTCTCCTCCCCCTCCTAGCTACTGGTCATTGAATACTGCACCGCAAACAGTAAGCTAAGTGCCCCGTGTGCTTGGTTTTGCTAAATTATCAGAAAACCCTGAAAAGGGAGAAGTAATATGTATAGTGGTTAGAATGCAGACTCTAGAAGCTGACTGTGTGTTTTATATCCTGATTTCATTAGCAGCCAGCTCCAAGAACCTTATCTAGTTATTTGAACTTCCACACCTATAAGAAGCAGGCCCTTTAATTAGTCCACACTTCTTGCAAATTCACTTCAGTCATATCTGACTCTTTGCGACCTCACAGACTGTAGCCCACCAGGCTCCTCTGTCCATGAGATTCTCCAGGCAAGAATATTGGAGTGGGTTGAGATTTCCCTCTCCAGAGGATCTTCCCAACCCAGGGACTGAACCCACATTTCTTATACTTCTTGCATTGGCAAGTGGATTCTTTACCACTAGCACCACCTGGGAAGCTGATAAAATTGAGGCTTTCAAAGATTATATTTCAGAGTCAACAGTGGAACTCAAAGCATTCTGCATCCAGAGCATATGTTCTTAAACAGTATTATACTGTCAATGCGAAGGCAAAATGACACACTAGATATTAAATGCTGCCTGGAAAAAATATCAAACACACCGCCAATATGAGGGGACCACTGTAGTCATTCCTAGGTAATTTTTTTTTCTCCTCTATTCAGTCAAGGCAATCCCACATTTTGGGATTGATTCCACACCAAATTAACTTGTAATCTTAGGTTATTGTTCACTGTTGCTCAGTATTAAGTGTTGATAACAATAATGATCACTAGAGTAACTTGCCTCCAGATTCTATTCTTCTTGTTGCCCTAATTTGGTGATAGAATTTTCAAGTTGGTTTGCCATCTGTATCTCTTTTCCTTTGCTGTGAGCCATTTTCTTGCCTGACTTGGATTTATTTCACTGAGTATAAAAAATAATCTGATTTACATTGCTTTAAATTGCATCTTTACCCAAGCCTGTGCCCAGCATTTGGATAACACTAATTGGAATGATTATTTATAATAAGGATGAATGTGGGGAGGCCACCAAATGTGTTTACCTGTTGATAGAATAATTATGCCATTCATATTTCTTTAGACCACAGTCTGTGAATAATGTGTGTCAGGGTTTTAACGATACCCTCTTTTTACTAAATAAATCGTAGTATTGGGGGCAGTGAATTGTAGTTTACACTAGTAGAACTAAATTATTTGACAGTTTGATCAATCACTTTCCCCCTGGGTGACTAAGAGTAGCTTTCTTTAATTGCAATATGCTTGCACACCTGAGGTGGAGGCTACATATTGCTTGCCTTCTGCTAGCTATCATCACTAAAATTAAAAATGGAAAGGGAGCATGCAAGGCCTAATCACTTCCTCTATCCCCTGGCTAAAACAACAGGTTTCTGGAGGCCAATTTTCTGTTTCTTCCAGAACAAAGGAAACGTCCAATTCAGTGGAAAGAACAAACTTGCTGAGCATAGGAAAATAGTCAACGAATTGAAATTATTTCATATTTGTCAACTCATCATTTTGGGTCAAGGAGTTATATATAACTCAAGGTTGAATCACCAGTATGCCAAACACTTAAATAAAGGAATGCAGAGTGTATCCAGAAAATAGTTTTTCTATTGGACTTTACACTTGCATGTCTTAGTATTCAGAGAAAGACACAAGAGTATTCATTCCTATGCAGTTATTTCTTTGTATAGTTACCTCCTCCTCCTCCTCCTCCTCCTCCTCCTCGGAGCCTCAGCCTCTCTGAAATTTTACCTGTTTGTCCTTAATTTAGCAAGGTATCCTTGCTGTATCTTTGCTTAGGATTCTTCTCCCAATAAGGGTCAGGGAAATACTTCCAAGCAGAAATCTGACTGTTCAAATGTCCCTTATGTGTTTGCCTTCTTTGGGGAAATTTCTGATACACAGTTTTTTAGAACAGTTATTTTATGTATGTTGTCCAGATTTCTAATTTACGATGGGGGGATAAAAATCTTAAGTTCAATGTTGTTCATAAATGTAGGTGCAGAATTGCTTTAAAAATACTAGCAAGTCAAGTAAACGATACATGCAAAGAATATTACACCACAACCAAGAAACATCATCCCCCAAATGCAAGGTTGGTTTAACATACAAATATCAATCAGTGTGATTGACTATATTAGGAAAATGGAGAAAAAACTTTAAAGAAAATTTAATACCATTATATTGTTTAAAAAACTCAGATCATTAGGTATAGAAAGAACTTCAACAATTTTAAAAGCACAATGCAAAGAGACAGTCTTTAATATTATACTTAATAATGAAAACAAGCAAGGTGCCAGTAGTCATTATTTCTATCTGTGCTTTATTGCATGCCTCACAAAACAGTAGGGCAAGGGGAAATTTTTATAAACATATATGAGAATGAGGGAAGGAGGGAGGGAGAGAGAGAAAATCAATGTATAGTTACAGAGAGATGGTGTTGATCTTGGCTGAGTGTAGAGTTAGTGATGTGGAACTGACGCAGAGGCAATTGTTGTTCAGTTGCTCAGTCGTGTCTGACTCTTTGTGACCCCATGGACTGCAGCACACAAGGCTTCCCTGTCCTTCACCATCTCCTGGAGCTTGTTTAAATTCATGTCCACTGAGTCAGTGATGACATCCAACCATCTCATCCTCTGTGCCCCCTTCTCCTCCTGCCTTCTGTTAGTGATGTTAAAGGCGATAATGTACAGAGAAACAAAATGATAACCAAGGAGAAGACTTTGAAGAATTCCTTATAGCTACAGAATATTCCAAAATTAGAAAACTAGGAGTAATGCTTGTCTCTTCGTCTTGTTTCAGTTCTATAATTATAATAGTGATGTCCTGACAGTACCACTTTAAATCTCCTTAGTTGGAATTTCCATCTTATTTTGCCCTGAACATTGTAACCACAGCCTTCAGTATTATATCATCTCCTGGTTCATTAGGGGAATGAATCCTTATCTATTGTCTATTATCTATAATTCATCCTGCGTACTGTTTCTAAAAAGCAAATATAATCATGCTGTTCTATTTTTAAAACTGTTAATAGTTTCCACTTCCCTTTAATAGGGACCAAACACCACACATTATCTTTAGAGCTCTTCAGAACTTGGTCTCATCCTCACAAACCTTTTGCCAGTTTTCAGTATGCCCCTCACTCTGACTTCTTAAATTCCTTGACAGTATCAGGCACTGTAAAGAATAGTCTGTAGGCTCCTCTGTCCATGGAATTCTCCAGGCAAGAATACTGGACTGGGTAGCCATTCCCTTTTCCAGAGGATCTTTCCAATCCAGGCACAGAACCAGGTCTCCATCTGAGCCACCAGGGAAACCCTCTGAAGACCACTCTCCCTCAAATCCCACAATTCAGTTTACTTCCCTAATTTATCCTTATAATTGAGCATCAGCTTAATGTCATTCCGTCTGGGACACCCTCTAGTGTGGGGCAAGCTTTTCTACTGTGTCTGCTCTCAGAACACTGTATACTCTTCTCTGAAGGTACTTTTCATACCACAATTGATTGTTTCATTGCTGTTTTCTCCACTTATTTCCTGTGAGGACAGGTATTGTCCTTTTTGCTGAGCACTATAGCACCCCACTCCAGTACTCTTGCCTGGAAAATCCCATGGGCAGAGGAGTCTGGTAGGCTACAGTCCATGGGGTTGTGAAGAGTCGGACATGACTGAGCAACTTCACTTTCACTTTTCACTTTCATGCATTGGAGAAGGAAATGGCAACCCACTCCAATGTTCTTGCCTAGAGAATCCCAGCGACGGGGGAGCCTGGTGGGCTGCAGTCTATGGGGTCACACAGAGTCAGACACAACTGAAGCGACTTAGCGGCAGCAGCAGCATGCTTGGCAGAGTGAATATACTAATTATGTAAATGTTATATATTTTATACATAGTATCAATAGTGTATATATGTCAATACTAATTTCCCAATTCCTCCCATTGCCCCACCTTTCACCCTTGATGTCTGTATATTTATTCTCTGCACCATATATTTGTGTCTCTATTTCTGCTTTGTCAATAAGATCGTGTATTTTCTAGATTTTTCCGAATTTCCACATATGTGTGTTAATATGCAATATTTTTTTCTCTTTCTGACTTTCTTCACTCTATATGGCAGTCTCTGTGCCCATCCACATGTGTACAAATGACCCAGTTTCATTCCTTTTGTGGCTAATACTTCATTGCATATGTGTACCACATTTTTTTAAATACAGTTAAAGAATTTTATTTAAAAATATCTGATACAGTTAGGCATTAAATGACGGAGGAAAATCATTTATTTATTAACTGAATACAAATGAAGGCTATATCATGTTCAGGGAGTTAAAGCTACCACAATGAACACACCAGACAAGGCCCCGTTCTCTGTGTAGTACGGAAATATGCATATGCCAACTATATTCTGGGCACTCTGCTGCTGCTGCTGCTGCTAAGTCGCTTCAGTCATGTCTGACTCTGTATGACCCCGTAGACGGCAGCCCACCAGGCTCCTCTGTCCCTGGGATTCTCCAGGCAAGAACACTGAAGTGGGGTGCCATTGCCTTCTCCACGCATTCTTCTAGGCACTAGAAATAAAACAAAGGATAAAACAGAATAATCTCTTTCTAGTCTAGTCAAGGCTATGGTTTTTCCTGTGGACATGTATGGATGTGAGAATAGACTGTGAAGAAAGCTGAGCGCCAAAGAATTGATGCTTTTGAACTGTGGTGCTAGAGAAGACTCTTGAGAGTCCCTTGGACTGCAAGGAGATCCAACTAGTCCATTCTGAAGGAGATCAGTCCTGGGTGTTCATTGGAAGGACTGATGTTAAAGCTGAAACTCCAGTACTTTGGCCACCTCAAGTGAAAACTTGACTCATTGGAAAAGACTCTGATGCTGGGAAGGATTGGGGGCAGGAGGAGAAGAGGACGACAGAGGATGAGATGGCTGGATGGCATCACCGACGCGATGGACATGAGTTTGAGTGAACTCAGGGAGTTGGTGATGAACAGGGAGGCCTGGCATGCTGCGATTCATGTAGTTGCAAAGAGTTGGACATGACTGAGTGACTGAACTGAACTGAACTGAGTATACAAGAAAATTAATAATCAATAAGATATAAAGCCCTGGTAAGCACACACAAAAATAGTAAAATGGGCGCTGTGAAGGAGAGTAACTCTAGAGGCAGTGACCATAGGGAATTTTTCTGAGAAAGGGACATGTACACTGCTGCCAAAAAGATTAGGAGAGCCCTGACCTCAGTATCTTGAATAAGTATCTTTAAGACAAAGGCCTTATTGTGGGAACAGGCAATGAATGTTCAATGAGATGAAGGAATTGACAGTTAATAATCAGCTATCTACCAGTCCACATGCTAAGTTATTAACCTATGTTCTAAGTTGTAGCGTATTCTTCATTTGAATAGAATACCTGGATTCCCAGTAAAACTGTTAACCTGTACGATAT
This sequence comes from Madoqua kirkii, assembly GCA_006408675.1. NCBI lineage: Eukaryota > Metazoa > Chordata > Mammalia > Artiodactyla > Bovidae > Madoqua > Madoqua kirkii. Next base: position 26,683 of record SJYC01004088.1, on the reverse strand, counting down.
GGAGTAGTAATTAGTCCTTATAAGGAAGAATGTTTGTGTACTAAGTATCAAATCCATCACGTCATGGTGATACGATAGATAGCTTAGCTCTCCTCAGCTAGACACATTAAAGCTGAATGAGGAAGTAGAAGTGAGCTCACTACATGGCTGTCTGCACATACAGTGAGTATAATTTAATAGTGGTGCCTCAGTGCCTTTCAAAATGGCATCTCACTTACTCTAAAAAAATGAAATAGATAGCAAGCTCCGTAGGCAGTACGTCAAGATACTTTATAGAGCCAAAGAAAGGCATAAAACAAAACAAGGCACTACCAAAAATTCACTGACATATAAAAGAAATAGTCTGCTCTGAGCTGCATTTTCTCTGGTTCTCTGATTCAGTGTTCTTCTTTCCCAAATGTACGTTCTTCTTGAGATGTTTAAACCCTGTGGAGAGGTGACGGCATTTTCAGCTCTGCACCATTTATTCCAGACTTCACGATCTTTTGTTATGTCTAATTTTTACTTTATATAGATGCAGCAATGGTGAGTTAACTTTGCAATAGTAGGTTAGAAAACTCCAGGTAGGATGAGAACTTGATTTTGGATCAATCACATTAGCTAAGTACTTGAACGCGTAGGTGACTACAGTTAAAAATATTGATCTAAACATTGCCACGTATTTCCTGCCATCTTAAATGCAATATGATCAGAATACAAATTCTGTTTGATGCACAGTGCTACTTCAGAGTTGGAAGTGAAGTGAAGTTGCTCAGTCGTATCCAGCTCTTTGCGACCCCATGGACTGTAGTCCACTAGGCTCCTCTATCCATGGGATTCTCCAGGCAAGAATACTAGAATGGGTTGCTATTTCCTTGGAACCAACTTAAAAACAGAATGATCAAATAAATATGGGGTTGAATTTAGACCAAGGGATGCTTTCAAATATACAGGTGTTTGTAGGATTTAAAAATTGGCAAAAGTTGTAGATGAGGAGGTTTATTGAAAGTGAGAGATGGGGTTTTAGACTATTGACAGGGGTATAATAGCATACTTAACATGATTTTTAAACATGTAGATAGATGATGTAGAAATGGATGAAAAGACCTCTGGTCTAATGAAGTAAATTGAATGAACATGGTTATGCTTGTTATTTCTCAAAAAATATCAGCGGAAAAAAATGACAGTGAAAAAAATAGAAGTCTATAAAGAATGAAAGAGGAAAAGACCCCAGATGAGACACAGCATAGCAAACAAAGGAGTAAAATGGGGGGAAGAATGGTAATAGAGTAGCAAAGCAAACGCAGCTGAAATTTCTGCCTAAAGCCAATTAGCAACTAGCTAGCTGCCGTCTTTGGGGTCGCACAGAGTCGGACACTACTGAAGCAACTTAGCAGCAGCAGCAGAGTTAGCTCTGGAACCTCAGAAACATTCAGGATTTGGAAATGTTGTGTAGTTCTGTAGGAAATGGACAGAAATAAGGCTGAACTGAGAGGATTATTTGGAAAACCTCTCACATGTTTTCTCACTCCCTGCAACCCACGTTAGAGCTCCCCTACCACCCACCACTCCTCTACCCCTCTCTCTCCTCTCTCTACTATTTGCTCACTCTCAGATGCTAACAGTTTCACTGGATAGGGAAAGTGAACTAGAGAAACTCTAGGCTTGTGCCAGTCTACATGATTATACCTTTCTATTACATTTAGCACTTGTACTTACTTGTTTTCATGACTTTTGGTCATAATGCTAAATAGATGACCCTTACACTTTTTTTTTTCATTGTATGGTTATGAAATGGACATGGGTTTGGGTGGACTCCAGGAGTTGGTGATGTACAAGGAGGCCTGGTGTGTTGTGATTCACGGGATCGCAGAGTCGGACACGACTGAGCGACTGAGCTGAACTGATGGTTATGAATACAAATATTCTCAGGTTTGAAATATTAGCGGATACTTTAATATTAGAGGCAGATTTAGTTTTACCTAAAGTGACTAGCAGAGATCTTGTCCCTTTTTTCCAGCTTTCCCCAGTGTAAGCATTTACTTCCTGAAGTTGTCAGGAGTATTAAATGAGAAAGTATGAACAAGTTTAGATAAAGTACACAGTAGATGCTCTGTAACTACTTGTCTGCATCCTTCTTTCTTTCAAATCTTCTTCCTTCTTTCTCATAATTAACATTTTAGGCATCAAATATCCATTCCTTCATTTTTATTGTGTTAGAGCCTTAATTTTCCTTTGGCGAGCTCTCTACTTAATCGCTAAGCTACCTGTGGTCAACGTGAATGGGGAGCTTGCCTGAAGGGGAAGTCGACAGAACAGACAGCAGTGCTGCGATGCGCCTGGACTGAGTTCAGACTGTGGCATGGAGCATCTTGACTCAGCTGTGTCTGACCTTTTCAGGTACGTCAGCCAATAAATCTCCCCCATTTTCACCCCCAAGTTGTACTGAAGTGAATTTGCTATTTCCAAACATGACTGTGTGACACAATCACATTTATGTATCCATTCCATTCATTCAAGATGTGCTTTTCTGTTAAATGTTTTTACTCTTTATTTCTTTACACATTTTTTCACTATTATCCCCACTATTTTTTTTTTACTGAATTATATGTTGTATTCACAAATTATTCATCATTAAAAATATTTATGTCTTAGAAACACACATTGTTTAATGCAAACAATAAAGATAAGACAAATTACTCATTCTTTGACAAATCCTAGTTGTAGGATGGGGGGGGAAATTCATAGTCACTCTTAAATCTACTCTAATTAAATTTTGCTTTGATCAATATAATGAAAATTCTCTTGTCAAGGTCACTGATGTCAAGCACATTGATATATTTGATTCCCAGCCCTCATCTACTTGATTTACCTGCACGATTTGATAAACGTGATGACCTCCATCTCATTGAAAGGCTTTTTTTTTTTTTTCACTTGACATCTAGGACTCCACAGTTACCTGATTTTTTTTCCTGCCTCACTGGCTGTTCTGTCTCAGTTTCTTTCCTGGTAACTCCTCTTCTTTTGGTTCTAAATACTGGAGGGCTTTTCTACCTTTTCTATATTCCTTTTCTAGTTTGGTGGTCTTTGGCTGAAAGTGTCTCCATAAAAACCTGGTGACCCTCAAATTTATTTTCTTCTCTAAACCTCTAGGCTTGGTTACCTGTTTATTTGATATCTCCCCTTGAAAATCTAGCAAGTTTCTCAAACTCGCCCTATTCAAAACTGAACTCCTGATTTGTCCTACCAAACTATATCACCCAAATCTTCCCCATGTCAGATAAACCAGCTCTTCCAGTTAGCAGGCACAGACACATCCCACACCCCGTTGTCTCTCATAGAAGCACACTCACGCTTCAGGGCCCTTGTATTTGCTGTCCTCTCTGCCTGGAATGCCATATCCTAAAATATTTGCATGCCTCACTTTTTTACATTTAAGTTTTTGTTTAAAAACCAGCTTCTCAATATGATCTCCCCTGACCATATTTAAAATGTGTGTCTCTAGAGATAGACAGCCAGATTTAAATGATGATTCTGTCCTCCTTTGCCAATTCTCACCAGTAAGTTATTCAACATATCTTTCATCCATTTCTTTGACATAAAGCTTGTAATTCTACTCATATATTAAATTTATGAATTCAAATGTGTATAGTGTTTGGAATGTGACCATTATTATTATTGTTGTTGTTGTGCACTTAAAGTTAACAGGAAAACATTGTTAGAAAAGGATACACATTTTCTGCTGCTGCTGCTGCTGCTGCTAAGTCACTTCAGTCGTGTCTGACTCTGTGCAACCCCACTAGGCTCCCCCGTCCCTGGGATTCTCCAGGCAAGAACACCGGAGTGGGTTGCCATTTCCTTCTCCAGTGCATGAAAGTGACAAGTGACAGTGAAATAGCTCAGTCATGTCCCACTCTTTGCAACCCCATGGACTGCAGCCCACCAGACTCATTCATCCATGGGATTTTCCAGGCAAGAGTGCTGGACTGGGATGCCATTGCTTTCTAGCAACATACATACCGCAGGGTCTAAACAGAAAGATAAATATTTTTTAAAGCAAAAATTCTTCACAAACCATGAGACTACCACACTAATTGTATCTGTTCACAGGTAAATTTTTGATCCATAGGGTACCTATTCTATTTTTCTAATTCAGTGAGTTAGGAGAGCTCCATTAGCAAATGGATGAAATCAAAATTATCTTATGAGGTGATATGCAACAAAGGTGACAACAGGGTCCTTTTCATCTTCCTGAAACAGATGCTGTAATTAGGAAAACTTCTGACATAAAAGTGAGCTACTCAAGAGGTTCAGGTTATTTATTTACAGTGTAATTTTCTATCTGTCCCGCAAGGCAACATGCTATGTTGCTTCTCACCTACATAGAAGCTACATTTTTAAAATGCCAAAGCAAACATTGGTAAAAGGAACAAAATCACTGAATTTTATTTCAGATCCAAGCAATAGCTTAGACAGTTTCTCTTCACAGAATTGATTAAATGAACAGGTTATATTTTCTTTTATTTTCATTTGTGATGTTATATAGAGATGAGGGAAGGGGAAAAATGTCAAAATAACTCTTAATTTCTATTTTATTCATTAAAAATAATTTAAACTGTTAATACACCCATTTGGAAAACCATATGAGAAGTTCATCATGGATATAAACTTAACTGTGAAGACTGTATTATGTGCTATACTGTTTTATTATTTATTGACTACATGGAAAAAAGTTAGGAGCAATATTTATGAAAAAGGGGACTTTACACCAGAGCAGAAGGCAATATTGTGATGTGAGTGTTGAACATAAGGGGAGATCAGAGTCCTGGGGCAAGAGCAGGGGCTAATCCCAGTCGCTATCCTAGATCATATATGCTGTCCATCTATTTGACACAGTTTTATTTATTTTATATAGGATATGCATATGGTATCATGCTGAGGAAAAATTGCTGGTTTCCCTAGGTTCTTTCTAAACCAGGAAGCCCATGTCCTGCTACTAATTGACTTGTTTACCCAGGGCCTCCCCTACACCCAGATTCTAAGACCTATGTCTCCTTAGAATTGCCAGAGACTCATGTCCTCTACCTGCTGAATGGAGTAATCTGGGGGAAAACAGAATGCTCATATACACAATGGCTTTAATTTATTATTTAAAATAGAGATGAAAAATGTCCTACATAAGAAAATAGCTCTTCCTAAAAGCTTGTTTATACATGAGGCCTTATTTTAGCCCTGTTTGTCCCTTGGCATTTATTTCAATTTGGGGAACTGTGGAGATCTTGCCATTAACATCAAGAGATGAAGCAACAGAAGTAGAAGTGATCCAATTGCAACTTTGTCTCGAAGTCAACCTGTGAAGCATATATTGCTGTGTCTCAATTTTGTCCTTGTGAAAATTTTAATTTAAAAATTCTCTCTGAGAGTTTGAACTGCTTTGTACAGTTCCCAAGAGAAGTCCCCTCACCTGTTTGGCCTTGAGTCCCTTGGACTGCAAGGAGATCCAACCAGTCCATTCTGAAGGAGATCAGCCCTGGGATTTCTTTGGGAGGAATGATGCTAAAGCTGAAACTCCAGTACTTTGGCCACCTCATGTGAAGAGTTGACTCATTGGAAAAGACTCTGATGCTGGGAGGGATTAGGGGCAGGAGGAGAAGGGGACGACAGAGGCTGAAATAGCTGGATGGCATCACTGATTCGATGGACGTGAGTCTGAGCGAACTCCGGTATTTGGTGATGGACAGGGAGGCCTGGTGTGCTGCGATTCATGGGGTCGCAGAGTCGGACGTGACTGAGCAACTGAACTGAACTGAGTGTTTTTGGATATAATGAGTTTTGATGCCTAGCTTTCATTCCTTCAGCTGTTTGATAAATACTGTTTGAATACCAACTTTGCACAAGACACTGCTCAGCAGAGAGGGAATCTGGGAGTTCGTTATAAGCAATAGCATGTAAGCCCACGTTAGCCATTCTGCTTTTGGTGATATTACAATGTACGTGTGTGCTCATGTGTTTGTGCATATATATGTGTTCAAATAGGAAGACCCTATTTGACTCAGGTTAGATTTAAATCCCTTACAATTGAAAGCTGTGCTTATGGGTTTTATAACCCTAGAAGGCAAGTTGCATGCTATAAATTCATTCATGTAACACATATTTACTGAGTACATCCCATGTACCAGAATTCTAGACACAGATTGCAGCAGTAAAGAAACAAATAAAATATCTAGGTTTTTGAATCTCACATAACAATTCATGTTAGCTTCTACTCCAAACAAATTTAACCAGTGATGTCAACTTAGAGTTTGCACATGTAAGATCCAGTGATAAACATTCACAAAGTAAGAAGCTGAAGAAAGCTCAGCCACTTTTTTTTTCTGGGTCACTCATTTGTTCCTCTATTTAATATATTATTTTAACATATTTTATGCCTGAGTATTATGCTAGGAACTGAGCAAAAATGAGATGCATAAAACACAGCCCTTTTCCTTAAGATGTTTACTATAGAGTTTGGGAAACAGATGCTCAAATCAGTCCATTATATAAATAATGCAAGTTTTTTAAACATAAAAAAATTTCAACCCCATATGCAATGAGGTAAAATTGAAACTTAAAATTGCAGTAAGATATCTTTTTTATTTATCATATTTTATATTTTTATTATTTATTTTAATTGGAGGCTATACTTTACAGTATTTGGTAGTTTTTGCCATACATTGATGTGAATCAGCCATGGGTATACATGTGCCCCCCATCCAAAATCCCCTCCCACTTCCCTCCCCATCTCATCCCTCTGGGTTGTCCCAGGGTACCGGCTTTGAGTGCCCTGTTTCATGCATCCATTGTGGACTGGTGATCTATTTCACATGGTAATATATATGTTTCAATGCTATTCTCTCAAATCGTCCCACCCTCACCTTCTCCACAGAGTCCAAAAGTCTGTTCGTTATGTCTCTTTTGCTGTCTCGCATATAGGATCATCATTACCATCTTTCTAAATGCCATATATATGTGTTAATATACTATATTGGTGTTTTTCATTCTGACTTACTTATTCTGTATAATAGTCTCCAGTTTCTTTGACTTCATTAGAACTGACTCATATGTGTTCTTTTTAAGAGCTGAGTAATATTCCATTGTGTATATGTACCACAGCTTTCTTATCCATTCATGTGCCCATGGATATCTATGTTGCTTCCATGTCCTAACTATTGTAAACAGTGCTGCAGTGAACATTGGGGTATACATGTCTCTTTCAGTTCTGGTTTCCTTGGTGTGTATCTCAGCAGTGGGATTGCCAGATAGTATGGCAGTTCTATTTCCAGTTTTTTAAGGAATCGCCACAGTTCTCCATAGTGGCTGTATTAGTTTCCATTCCCACCAACAGTGTAAGAGGGTTCCCTTTTCTCCACACCCTCTCCAGCATTTAGTGTTTGTAGACTTTTTGATGGCAGCTATCCTGACTGGCTTGAGATGGTACCTCACTGTGGTTTTGACTTGCATTTCTCTAATAATGAGTGATATTGAGCATCTGTTCATGTGTTTGTTAGCCATCTGTATGTCTTCTTTGAAGAAATGTCTGTTTAGTTCTTTGGCCCATATTTTGATTGGGTCATTTATTTTTTTGATATTGAGCTGCATGAGCTGCCTGTATATTTTTGAGATTGATATTTTTAAAAAAATTTTTGAAGCATAATTGCTTTACAGAATTTTGTTGTTTTTTTTTTTCTGTCAAACCTCAACCAAAGCAGCCGTAGGTACACATATGTCCCCTCCCTTTTGAACTTCCCTCCCACCTCCCTCCCCATCCCACCCTTCTAGTTTGATACTGAGCCCCTGTTTGCTTCCTGAGCCATACAGCAAATTCCCATTGGCTACCTATTTTGCATATGGTAATATAAGTTTCCATGTTACTCCTTCCACGAATCTCACCCTCTCCTCACCTCACCCATGTCCACAAGTCTATTCTCTATGTCTGTTTCTCCATTGCTGCCCTGTAAGTAAATTATTCAGTACCATTTTTCTAGATTCCATATATATGTGTTAGAATATGATATTTATCTTTCTCTTTCTGACCTACTTCACTCTGTATAATAGGCTCTAGGTTCATCTACCTTATTAGAACTGACTCAAAGGTGTTCCTTTGTATGGCTGAGTAATATTCCTTTGTGTATATATACTGCTGCTGCTGTTGCTAAGTCACTTCAGTCGTGTCCGACTGTGTGCGACCCTGTAGATGGCAGCCCACCAGGCTCCCCCATCCCTGGGATTCTCCAGGCAAGAACATTGGAGTGGTTTACCATTTCCTTCTCCAATGCATGAAAGTGAAAAGTGAAAGTGAAGTCACTCAGTCATGTCCGACTCTTCACGACCCCATGGACTGCAGCCCATCAGACTCCTCTGTCCATGGGATTTTCCAAGCAAGAGTACTGGAATGTGTTCCATTGCCTTCTCCAGTATATATATTCCAACTTCTTTATTCATTTTTCTCTTAATGTACATCTAGGTTATTTCCATGTTCTAGCTGCTGTAAATATGCTGCTGAACAATGGGGTACATGTATCTTTTTCGATTTTTGTTTCCTCAGGGTAAATGTCTATGAGTGGGATTGCTGGGTCATATGGTTGTTTTATTCCTAGTTTTTTAAGAATCTCCATTCCGTCTTCCATTGTGGCTGCATCAATTTACATTCCCATCAACAGTGCAAGAGTGTTACCTTTTCTATGCTTGTGATGGGTCTGTTAAGAATTATTATTTATATTTCTTCCTGGTTCAGCTTTGGAAAGTTATACTTTTTTAAGAATTTGTCCATTTCTTCCAAGTTGTCCATTCCATTGTCATATAGTTTTGGATAGTAGTCTCTTATGATCCTTTGTATTTCTGTGATGCCTATTTGGATTTCTCCTTTTTCATTTTTAATTCTGTTGATTTGATTCTTCTCTCTTTTTTTCTTGATGAGTCTGGCTAATGGTTTGTCTATTTTAAGTTGGTACTTCTCAAAGAACCAACCTTTAATTTTGTTGAATTTTTGCTATAATCTCTTTTATTTCTTTTCTTTTTCATTTATTTCTACTCTAAATTTTATCATTTCTTTCCTTCTACTAACCCCGGGCTTCTTCATTTCTTCTTATTCTAGTTGCTTTAGGTGTAAAGTTAGGTTATTTATTTGATTTTTTTCTCTTGTTTCTTGAGGTAAACTTGTATTGCTGAGTCTTCCTCTTAGCACTGCTTTTATTGAATCCAGTAGGTTTGGGGGTTGTGGTGTTTTCATTTCCTTTAATTCTATGTATATTTTAATTTCCTTTTTAATTTCTTCCATGATTTGTTGGTTATTCAGAAGCGTGTTGTTTAGCCTTCATATGTTTGTATTTTTAATATTTTTTTTCCTGTAGTTGACGTCTAATCATACTGCATTGTGATGAGAAAAGATGCTTGAAGTAGTTTCAATTGTTTTGAATTTACCAAGGCTAGATTTATGGCCCAGGATGTGATCTACCCCAGAGAATTCTGTGTACACTTAAGAAAAGGGTGAAATTCATTGTTTTGGGGTGAAATGTCTTATAGATATCAATTAGGTCTAACTTGTCCATTGTGTCATTTAACGTTTGTATTTCCTTGCTAATTTTCTGTTTGGTTGATCTATCCATAGGTGTGAGTAGGGTATTAAAGTCTCTCACTATTATCGTGTTACTGTTAATTTCCCCTTTCATACTTGTTAGCATTTGCCTTATGTACTGAAGTGCTCCTAAGTTGGGTGCATGTATATTTATAATTTTTATATCATCTTCTTGGATTGATCTTTTGATCATTATGTAGTGTCCTTCTTTGTCTCCTTTCATGGTCTTTATTTCAAAATCTTAAGTTGCTCAGTCGTGTCCAACTCTTTGTGACCCCATGGACTGTAGCCCACCAGGCTCCTCCGTCCATGAGATTTTCTAGGCAAGAATACTGGAGTGGGTTGCCTTTTCCTTCTCCAGGGGATCTTCACAACCCAGGGATCGAACCCAGCTCTCCCATATTAGAGGCAGATGCTCTAACCTCTGAGCTACCAGGGAAGACGGACTCAATGGACGTGAGTCTGAGTGAATTCCGGGAGATGGTGATGAACAGGGAGGCCTGATGTGCTGTGATTCATGGGGTTGCAAAGAGTCGGACACGACTAAGTGACTGAACTGATTTCAAAATCTATTTTATCTGATATGAGTATTGCTACTCCTTGTTTCTTTCAGTCTCCATTTGCATGAGATATCTTTTTCTAGCCCTTCACTTTCAGTCTGTGTGTGCCCCGTGGTTTGAGGTGGGTCTGTTGTAGACAGCATACATAGGAGTCTTATTTTTGTATCCATACAGCCAGACTTTATCTTTTGTTTGGGACATTCAACCCATTTTACATTTAAGGTAATTATTGATAAGTATGAACCTGTTGCCATTTATGTTGTTGTTTTGGGTTCAAGTTCATAAACCTTTTCTGTGTTTCCTGTCTAGAAAATATCCTTTCACATTTATTGAAGAGCTGGTTTAGTGATGCTGAATTCTCTCAGCTTTTGCTTGTCTGTAAAGCTTTTGATTTCTCCTCCATATTTGAATGATATACTTGCTGAGTATAGTAATCTGGGTTGTAGGTTTTTCTCTTTCATAACTTTAAGTATGCCCTGCCATTCCATTCTGGTCTGAAAAGTTTCTATTGAAAGATCAGCTGTTACCCTTATGGGGGTCCCCTTGTGTGCTATTTGTTGCTTTTCCTTTGCTGCTTTTAATATTTGCTCTTTGTGTTTGATCTTCGTTAGTTTGATTAATATGTGTCTTGGGTGGTTTTGCCTGGGGTTTATCCTGTTGGAACTCTCTGGGTTTCTTGGGACTCTCTGGCTATTTATTTCCCCATTTTAGGGAAGTTTTCAACTATTATCTCCTCAAATATTTTCTCATGATCTTCTGTTTTGTCTTCTTCTGAGACTCCTATGGTTTGAATGTTGGGCCATTTAACATTGCCCCAGAGGTCTCTGATGTTGTCCTGATTTCTTTTAATTATTTTCTTCTTTTTTCCTCTCTTCTTCATTTATTTCCATCACTCTATCTTCCACCTCACTTATCCTATCTTCAGCTGCACTTATTCCACTGTTGATTCCCTCCAAAGTGCTTTTGATCTCATTTATTGTATTATGTGTTATTGATTGGCTCTATTTTTTTCTGGGTCCTTGTTAAACAGTTCTTGCATCTTCTCAATCCTTGTCTCTAGTCTATTTATCTGTAACTCTATTTTGTTTTCAAGATTTTGGATCGTCTGTACTATCATCATTTTGAATTCTTTTTCAAGTAGACTCCCTATCTCCTCCTCTTTGGTTTGGTTTGGTGGGCACTTATGTTCTTTTACCTGCTGAATATTTCTCTGCCTTTTCATTTTGTTTAGATTGCTGTTTTGGGGGTGCCCTTCCTGTTTGTGGTTTGTGGTTCCTCTTTATTGTATAGCCTGCTCCCTGTGGGTGGGGTTGGACTAATGGCTTGTCAAGCTTTCCTGGTTAGGGGAACTTGCATCTGTTTTCTGGTGGGTAGAGCTGGGTCTCTTCTCTTTCGAGTGCAATGAAGTGTGCAGTAGTGAGTTTTGTGGTGTTTATGGGTTTCGTGTAGCTTTAGGCAGCCTGTCTTTTAATGCTCAAGGCTGTGTTCTTGCTTTGCTGGAGAATTAGTGTGGTATGTCTTGCTCTGGAACTTGTTGGCTCTTGCGTGGAACTTGGTTTCAGTGTAGGTATGGAGGCTTTTGGGTGAGCTCTTGTCTATTAATGTTACCTGGAATCCGGAGTTCTCTGATGTTCTCAAGTTTTGGAGTTAAGCCTCTTGCCTATGGCTTTCAGTCTTATTCTTACAGTAACCTCCATCCATACAGCTCAGATGATAAAACATGTAGGTTAATGATGAAACAATTCTCCATAGCAAGGGACACTCAGAGAGGTCCACAGGGTTACACAGAGAAGAGAAGAGGGAGGAGCAAGATAGAGGTAACCAGGAGGAGAAGAGGGGGAGTCAAAAGGGAAGAGAGCAATCTAGCCAGTAATCACACACCTAAGTGAAAACAGATGGAATAACAGACTGGTTCCAAATAGGAAAAGGAGTACGTCAAGGCTGTATATTGTCACCCTGCTTATTTAATTTATATGCAGAGTACATCGTGTGAAACGCTGAACTGGAAGAAGCACAAGCTGGAATCAAGATTGCCAGGAGAAATATCAATAACTTCAGATATGCACATGACACCACCCTTATGGCAGAAAGTGAAGAGGACCTAAAAAGCCTCTTGATGAAAGTAAAAGAAGAGAGTGAAAAAGTTGGCTCAAAACTCAACATTCAGAAAATGAAGATCATGGCATTTGGTCCCATTACTTCATGGTAATAGATGGGGAAACAATGGAAACAGTGTCAGACTTTATCTGTTTTGGCTCCCAAATCACTGCAGATGGTGACTGCAGCCGTGAAATTAAAAGATGCTTACTCCTTGGTAGAAAAGTTATGACCAACCTAGACAGCATATTGAAAAGCAGAGACATCACTTTGCCAGTAAAGGTCTGTCTAGTCAAGGCAATGGTTTTTCCACTAGTCATATATGAATGCAAGATTTGGGCTGTGAAGAAGGCTGAGTGCTGAAGAATTGATGCTTTTGAACTGTGGTGTTGGAGAAGACTCTTGAGAGTCCCTCGGACTGCAAGGAGATCCAACCAGTCCATTCATGTTGATGTATGGCAAAACCAATGCAGTATTGTAAAGTAGAATAAAGTAAAAATAAAAAAAAATAAAAAAGAAAGAAAAAAGGAGATCAACTCTGGGTTTTCTTTGGAAGGAATGATGCTGAAGCTGAAACTCCAGTACTTTGGCCACCTCATGAGAAGAGTTGACTCATTGGAAAAGACTCTGATGCTGGGAGGGATTGGGGGCAGGAGGAGAAGGGGTGAAAGAGGATGAGATGGCTGGTTGGCATCACCAACTTGATGTACGTGAGTCTGAGTGAACTCTGGGGAGATGGTAATGGATAGGGAGGCCTGGTGTGCTGCAATTCATGGGGTTGCAAAGAGTCAGACACGACTGAGCAACTGAATTGAACTGAAGTGAAAATGGATACTGAAGATTGGGTTCTTAAAGGTAACATTTGATAACAAATAGCAAAAAAACACACACACACACAAAAAAAAAACAAAAAAAAACACAAAGGTTAAAAATCTAGAGTAGAGGTTAGACTCTCAAGAAAACAATATTAAAAATACAAAACAAAATCAACCACAAAATTATAAAATATGTATATATATGTGAAATTTGCTTTAAAAACAGGGTATTTTTTGAAAGGTAATAGTAGGTTATAAAAATGAAAATTAAAGGAGTAATAAAGAACTTAAATTTTTTTAAAAGTTATAATAGTAAAAATATATCTAGGAATTTCTCTGTAGCTCTTGTGGGTGTTTTGAGGTAAGTTCAGTTTCATAGTTCCTTGTCCCAGCCTGTACTTGTTCTCAGGATATAAGGCCCCCTCCAATGCTTAGTCAGTGTCTACTACAGGGTTTTAATCTGTTGCACCTGTTATTTCCAGAGCAGCTCCCTCTTCTTTGTTTATTTTGGCTTTCTCTGTTTGCAAGTCTCTTCAGTTTCTAATTTCCAGCGTTACACAAGGGGGCAAAGGTGATCACACATTTAGGCTCACTTGTTCAGTTGCGTTGTGCCGAGGGGGGGACACTGCAAACAAATATTGCTGGCCTGTGTGGGGAGTGCTCACAGCGTATGGAACATACTGGATTTGCCTCAGTGAAGGCGGTATCTACTTCCTGGGTCTACACTGCTCAGGCTCCGGGGTGCTCTGCAGGGGCACTGAACAAAACAGACCCTGTGTTTCATGCACTTCCCAGGTCTAAGCTGCTCAGATTCTTGGGTATTCCATAAGGGCACAGACTTGGCTGGGCATGTGTTTTTGTACTCTTCCCAGGTCCGAGCAGCTCAGGTGACCAAGTGTTTGGACAGCCCACTGACCCAGGTGGGCAGTGCATCTTAATCACCTCCCTGGTCCCAGCCACTCAGTTCCCTGGGTGCACCACAAGAGCACCATCTCAGGTGTGACGTGTGTCTCCTCTGGCGAACTGATTTCAGGCTGTGACCCTCCGCAGATGACAACCAACTCTCCAGGATCCCAGGAAGATGTGGTTAGCAACTGGGAGCCTGGAGGATGCTGGTGGCGGGCTGAGGATGCTGGTGGAGGATGCTGGTCCCTGGGGCTGAGACTGGAGTAGCCCTTGACTTTTGGCTCTGGCTGTTGCACACCTGCCTCTCTGCCTCTGGCAGGGTGGGGGTAGGTGCCTGCACACAGCTGGCTAGCTCTCCTTTGGTGATCATTCAATCCTTTGTTCTGTGAACAGGCCAGGCTGAGTGTTAGAGTCATTTGTGGAAAAGCTCTCCTTTTTTTATTTTTTTTTCTTCTCTCTGGCAGTCGCACAGTTTGGGTTGCTATCTCTTGTTAGCTCCCTCAGATTGTCCTCAGGGCATTCAGGCCTGGTCCTTACCCTAAGCACCAATTACGCAGCCTGTGTCTCCCTGTCCAGCCCCTGCTCACTGGTGGCAAAGGCAAGCATCTGGGCTACTTCTCCACTGGCAGTTGCGTTTGGGCACATATGCTGTGGGGTTTTTGTTTTTCTCTTTTTTCCGGGTTATGTTGCCTTCTGAGATTCCAAAACTCCCCACAGACCCACCTGTGAGAGGGTTTCCTACTGTTTGGAAACTTCTCTTTCATAGCTCCCTCCCGGGAATGGGTCTCTGTCCCTAAATCTTTTGTCTCTTTTTGTTTTTTGTGTTTTGTCCTACCTCCTTTTGAACAGGATAAGCTGCCTTTCTGGGTGCCTGGTGTCTTCCGCCAGCATTCAGAAGTTGTTTTGTGGAAGTTGTTCAGCATTCAAATGATATTTTGATGAATTTTGGGGGGAGAAAGTGGTATCCCCAACCTATTCCTCCTCCATCATGGGACCACCCTCCAAGATATCATTTCTTACTTTTCATATTTACAAAAGTCCTAAAGTTCCAAAGCACACTCTTATAGAAGATATTGGGTGGTAATAGCCTCTCTTTCATCTATTGAAGCGCAGTTCAGTTCAGTCGCTCAGTCATGTCCGACTCTTTGCAACCCCATGAATCGCAGCACGCCAGGTCTCCCTGTTCATCACCATATCTCGGAGTTCACTCAGACTCACGTCCATCGAGTCCGTGATGCCATCAAGCCATCTCATCCTCAGTCGTCCCCTTCTCCTCCTGCCCCCAATCCCTCCTGGCATCAGAGTCTTTTCCAATGAGTCAACACTTCACATGAGGTGGCCAAAGTACTGAAGTTTCAGCTTTAGCATCATTCCTCCCAAAGAAATCCCAGGGTTGATCTCCGTCAGAATGGACTGGTTGGATCTCCTTGCAGTCTGAGGGACTCTCAAGAGTCTTCTCCAACACCACAGTTCAAAAGCATCAATTCTTCAGTGCTCAGCCTTCTTCACAGTCCAACTCTCACATCCATACATGACCACAGGAAAAACCATAGCCTTGACTAGATATCCCTCCCAGCATCAGAGTCTTTTCCAGTGAGGTGGCCAAAATACTGGAGTTTCAGCTTTAGCATCATTCCTTCCAAAGAAATCCCAGGGTTGATCTCCTTCAGAATGCACTGGTTGGATCTCCTTGCAGTCCAAGGGACTCTCAAGAGTCTTCTCCAACACCACAGTTCAAAAGCATCAATTCTTCAGCGCTCAGCCTTCTTCACAGTCCAACTCTCACATCCATACATGACCACTGGAAAAACCATAGCCTTGACTAGACGGACCTTAGTCGGCAAAGTAATGTCTCTGCTTTTGAATATACTATCTAGGCTGGTCATAACCTTTCTTCCAAGGAGTAAGCATCTTCTAATTTCATGGCTGCAATCACCATCTGCAGTGATTTTGGAGCCCAGAAAGATAAAGTCTGACACTGTTTCCACTGTTTCCCCATCTATTTCCCAGGAAGTGATGGGACCGGATGCCATGATTTTCGTTTTCTGAATGTTGAGCTTTAAGCCAACTTTTTCACTCTCCTCTTTCACTTTCATCAAGAGGCTTTTTAGGTCCTCTTCACTTTCTTCCGTAAGGGTGGTGTCATCTGCATATCTGAGGTTATTGATATAGAGATTTGCTAAAAATATTTGGTTATGTGAGGATTCTCAGACACTAAGGTAGGTCAACGGGGGAAGGAAATGTTTTGTGTCTCAAATCAGGGTGGCAAGGGGAACTTCCCTGGTGGTCCAGTGGCTAAGACTCCACGTTCCCAATGAAGAGGGCCCAAGTTCAATCCCTGGTCAGGGAACCACAACTAAGAGCTGGCATGCCACAGCTAAAGAGTCCACGAGCTGCAGCTCAAAGGTCCCACACGCACAACTGACGATTGAAGATCCCATGTGCTGCATCTACAACCCAGAGCAGCCAGATAAAATAATTAATATTTTTTTAAAATCAGGGTGGCAGAAAAAGCTGTGGGCACCTTGCACCCCAGTCTCTCCTGCCACTTGTCTAGTTGCATCACCCCAGCCAACACATTTTACCCTCTGAGCTCCAGTTACCTGACAGGAAAGTGGTGACCTTAACAGTGTTTATAGCACATTCTCACCACACTCAGAGCCCCATCATGTGCCTGACCCACTGAGGGACTTAGGTAGCATCAGCTCCTTCCTCCCCGTCCCAAGGCTAAGGTTCAGGGTGAATATCCCAGGACAGGGCCCCATGTCGGTTTCGACTAGTGCCATGTTGAGTAGTTACATCCTGTGACTCTCTTCTGCTGCTGTCCTTACATCGTTAGGTCTAATCTGAAGAGTGAGGATTGGGTTGACTCATTGACTACTCAGTTGGGGGCACGGATAAAACAAATGACAGTAATGCAAAGTTTAGCCAGAAAGTACTCAGGAAGAAGAACTAAAAGGAACAGTAAAATGAGTAATGCCCTACAGCCTGAACAGCATGTAATGTTTCAAAGCCATTGCATGTCCATGACGTATGTTGACCTTAACAGATATCTGTGAGGAGCTAGGATGGCATTGTGAGCTCCCTTTACAAAGAGGAAACCAGGGGTCAGAGGGGAGGAATGGGATTTGTCCAGGGCCGTATATCCAATGATAGGAGAGAAAACTCCAGTCCTTGTCTCTCGACCTGGTGAAAACACGTACGGAGAAAGACAGGGAAGAAGGAAGCTGCACAGGAGCACAGAATCCCCTATGTCTGCCTCCCAGGTTGCCTTTAGTAATGAAAGAATTACAAATTAAAACACAGTAGAGAGCTCATGTGAAGTTTTAGTTTGTTTCCAGGAGGTGGGCCCTCCTGGGAGGAAGGAGGTGGCAGGAAGAGTAGGCTGTCTCATGCTATGCTCGAAAGAGACAGCATATTGGCACCAACTTTGCTGAAGAGCAGTTTGGTAGTATGTACCCAATACCCTAAAAATTGCCCTGGTAATGCTACTTTTAAAATGTTCTTAGAAAACAATCATGGAGAAGTATAAAATTTAGCCACAACGATATTCATCACCTATTGATAATGAAAACAATCTGAAGATTCATCGATAAGGTGGCTGTGTAAGTAACTTATGTCCAAGGATAGAACATTGGCCACTCATTGAAAATTAAGCTGTGCATAGACAAAACCGAAGAGTCAACCCTAATCCAAATTTCATACTTTATACAATATTAACTCAAAATGGATCACAGACCTAAATGTAAATTTCAGAGGGGTGGGGAAGAGAAAATCTTCAAGCCTAAGATCTAGCCAAAAAGATTTTTAGACTTGATAACAAAAGCACAATCCATAAAATACAAATGGATAATTTAGACTTCATTAGAATTTTAATTTTTTGCTCCACGAAAGACCCCATGAAGAGGATGAGAAGACAAATTATAGATTAGGAGAAAATAGTTGAACACCACATATCTGACAAAGGATTTGTATTAAGAATACAAAAAAAAAAAAATCTCAACTCTCAACAGAAAAAGAACAGCCCAAGTAGAAAATGGGCAAAAAAACAAGAACAGAGATTGCACTGAAGATGATGTACAGATTGTACAGATGGTAAATAAATGTGAAAAGATTTCAATTCCATTGGTCATCAGTAAAATATAGATTAAAACCACAGTCAGATACCTCAACACACCTCTCAGAATAGCTAAAATGAAAAAATAGTGATGATACCAAATACTGACAAAGATGTAGAGAAATCGGATCACTTGTGCATTGCTGGTGGGAATGCAAGGGAATGGTCATTCTGGAAAACAGTTTGTTATAAAACTAAACAACGCACTCACCATACGCCCCAGCAACCACACTCTTCTGCATTTATCCCGGAGAGATGAGCTCTCACGTTCACACACAAATATTCATAAAGGTGATTCACAATAGTTGAGAAATGGAAACAAGTTTTCCAACAAGTTTTCCTGGCTGTCTATTGGTCTTAACCACTGTAAGGGACACAGATTCAGTCCCTGGTTGGGGAACTAAAATCCTGCGTGCCTTCAGATGCAGCTAAATAAATAAATAAATGCATAGAAATCTCACACTTGGGTTGGAACATTCAGTATTTTTTTCAAAAAAAGAAGGAAAGAAATGGGAACAAATGTTCTTCAACAGATAAATGGTTAAACAGATGTGATATATCCACACTATGGAATATTGCATAGCACTATAAAGGAATGAACTATTGGTATATGCTACAGCTTGGATGGATTTCAAGGGAATTGTGGTATGTTATGGGCTTCCCCGGTTGGCTCAGCAGTGAAAGAATTTGCCTGCAATACAGGAGCTGCAGGAGATTTGGGTTCAATCCCTGGGTCAGGAAGATCCCCTGGAGGAGGGCATGGCAACCCACTCCAGTATTCTTGGCTGGAGAATCCCAGGGACAGAGGAGCCTGGAGGGCTTTGGTCCATAGGATTGCATTGAGTCAGACAGGACTCAAGCAGTTTAGCGCTCATGCACAATGCTGTGTTATAAAAGGTAATCCCAAAGGTTATGTGCGGTATGATTCTATTTATTTAATATTCTTGAAGTAACAAAATTAATGGAGGACAGATGAGCAGTTGCCAGGGTTTAGGAATAGGGGAGTGGATATGGTTATAATGGGGAGAGCAGGAGGGAGCCTTGTGGAAATGAGACAATTATGTATTTTTATTGTAATGATGGTTACATGAGTCTGTACCAGTGACAGCACTGCATAGAAGTACACACACAGAATGAGGGCATATAAAACTGGTGAAATGTGAGTACTCAGTAGATGATACCAATGTCTATTTCTTGGTTTTGATATTGTGCTATGCTGCTGCTGCTAAGTCGCTTCAGTCGTGTTTGACTCTGTGCAACCCCATAGACGGCTGCCCACCAGGCTTCCCTGTCCCTGGGATTCTCTAGGCAAGAATACTGGAGTGGGTTGCCATTTCCTTCTGCAATGCATCAAAGTGAAAAGTGAAAGTGAAGTCACTCAGTCGTGTCCGACTGTTAGCAACACTATGGACTGCAGCCTACCAGGCTCCTGCGCCGTGGGATTTTCCAGGCAAGAGTACTGGAGTGGGGTACCATTGCCTTCTCTGGATATTGTACTATGCTGCTGCTAAGTCGCTTCAGTCGTCCGACTCTATGCAACCCCATAGACAGCAGCCCACCAGGCTCCCCTGTCCCTGGGATACTCCAGGCAAGAACACTGAAGTGGGTTGCCATTTCCTTCTCCAACTGTGCTCTAATTGTGTAAAAATATTGCCGTTGGAGGAAATTGGGTGAAAGATTCACTGGACCTCCCTGTACATGTCTTCTGCCAACTTCCTCTGAATCTGTAATTATTTCAAAATAAAAATGTTGTATGAAGCTACAACCCCAGGGATGAGAGATGGTGGCTGGCAGGGAGACTGAGGGAACCCTCTAGGGAGCTGGTAATATTCTTTTCTCTTGATCTGGGTGCTGGATACACAGATGAGTTTGGCTTGTGAAAATTCAATGAGCTGTACATTTATAATCCATGAACTTTTCTGTATCTATTTTATACTTCAATAAAGTGTTTCCTTAAAAGTTAAACCTACAGAAGAATATTTAAGGACGTGAGAAAATGTTCATGTATACCTATCTTAAGTAGAAATAAAAGCAGAGGACAAAATAGTATCTATTATTTGATATAATATTTAGTTTAAAAATTATATGCATATATACACACAGAGAAAAGTGAGTAAAGGAAGACATGTCCAAATGTCCACATTAGTAGTCTCTGGGTGGTGGAATGATGACAAATTCTAAATTTTCTTCGTTGGTGTTATCCATATTTGCTGTGATAAACATGTTTTACTTTTGAAAAAACACACAAAAAGTTGTTTTATATGCTAATCTTTGATATTTGTATGTATGGAATTTCCTAGCTTACAAGTATTAGTGTTAATAACCATGTTCTTAGAAAGATCAGCAAGTGAGAGAGTGTTATTCTGGTTTCAGATCAGGCAGGGACTTTCCTGGCAGTACAGTGGGTAAGAATCCACTTGCCAGTGTAGAGGACACCGGTTTGATCCCTGGTCCAGAAAGATTCCACATGTCTCAGCACCCCACTCCAGTACTCCTGCCTGGAAAATCCATGGATGGAGGAGCCTGGTAGGCTGCAGTCACTTTCACTTTTCACTTTGATGCATTGGAGAAGGAAATGGCAACCCACTCCAGTGTTCTTGCCTGGAGAATCCCGGGGGTGATGGAGCCTGGTGGGCTGCCATCTATGAGGTCGCACAGAGTTGGACACGACTCAAGCGACTTAGCAGCAGCTGCAGCAGAGCAACTAAGCCCTGGAGCCACAACTGCTGAGCCTGCATGATGCAACAATTGAAGTCTGTGGGCCTAGAACCTGTGCTCCGTAACAAGAGAAGCCACCCCAGTGAGAAGCCTGTGCACTGAAACAAAGACCCCGCATACCTAAAACTCAATCAATTAATTAATTAATTAAATTGAGAAAAGTAAACCTTTAAAGAGATTAGGCAGTTGTAGCGCAGGGAGGAGGAGTCACTTATCCAAAGTCTGCAGACATTTACAAATCTGAATGAAGACTAGCTCTCGGGTCTGCCAGCTCTGATCCTGAGCTTTCACCTTCACCCCCGCTGACATGGGCGAAAGACTATGCTGGGCACAAGGGGACTTCCAAGGGGGACTGAAATCAGAGCTCTCTGAGTCAGACCTCACGTGTCATTCAGTCCAATACTACCACCCTCTACATCATGTCCCCAGATTCCCACCTGGTTCCTACTTACCTACCTCCAGTCGGGGGGCTGCTTCCATTCCAGAGCTGCTCTAGAGCCCAGTGAATCACCTAGTGTTTCCACTGACCCCAAATCTACACCCACTTCTCCACTTTCCTTCATCCACCTCCATCCTGCCCCTCGGGCTGTACGAAGAAGCATGATCCCCTTTCCTTGTACAGTCCTGTAGAATCTGGGAGATGACAATCTGTCCCTGTCCCTCTTTCCCAAGGACAAGGCGCCAAGCTTCTAAATATTCTAGATCCAGACTCTGAGGCCCAGAGAAACTGAGTGACTTACTGAAGGTTACACAGCAATTTTGATAGGTGATTAATCAGTGGCTGTCATGGCGCAGCATTCTGGTGACTCAGCTGACGTGGCTGGAGCTCTCTGGACCCTGGGGGGCCATCTGGGATCCCCTTTGAGGAGCAGGGGGTAGAAAGGGGACCTGGGAGATATCTTGGTGCCAAACCTCATCTGGGGTCCTGTGGGAGCCAGCATCACCCTTCCTCCACAAACACCCCGGGGGGCCTGCATGCATATCACCCACATACTTCACTGCCTGGAACTACTTCCAGGCCTCTGAAATCCCTCAGGTCTCACGGAACCCGGCTCTGCTCTAGCAGTCCTGAGGGACAGGAGTCCGGTGAGAGGAGCTGAGGAAAAGAAGGTGAGGAAGGAAGGAAACAGTTCCTGGTCTCCCAAAAGGCAATCTGAAGTGACCTTGAACAGGTCACTTCTCCCCTTGGACCTCAGCTTCCTTGTTTGCCAACCAGGATGTGTGGCCCCACCATCAACCACTTCAGGGCTGCTGTGAGGATCCAGTAAGACCAGGAATAAGAGAGGGAGTCCCTTAGACTGCAAGGAGATCAAACCAGTCAATCTTAAAGGAAATCAACCCTGAATATTCATTGGAAGGATTGATGCTGAAGCTAAAACTCCAATACTTTGGCCACCCAATGTGAAGAGTCGACTCATTGGAAATACCCTGATGCTGGGAAAGATTAAAGGCAAAAGGAGAAGAGGGCTGCAGAGGATGAGATGGTTGGATGGCATCAGTGACTCAGCAGACATGAATCTGAGCAAACTCTGGGAGATGGTGAAGGACAGGGAAGCTTGGTGTGCTGCAGTCCATGCAGTCACAGAGAGTCAGACACGACTCACAAGAACAACAATCAGGGACCTGGGATAACAAAGCTGATCCAGGAGCTCTTGCTGTTTAGAGTTCTGGGACCCTCCTTTCTTCCCTTTTCATCCACTCATTCGGGCCTTCTCTCTTGGCCAAGCCCTGGGCCAGGCACTGGTGATAAATGAATCAGTCAGGGTAACACCCTCGGAAGTGCCCACGGTGGCAGGAGGGGCTAGGGGAGAACAGGGACGAATGTAGATGAGCAAACTAACAATTGCCCATGATAACGAGACGCTCAGGGAACTGTGGGAGAATCCAGAGAAAGAACTCAGTCTGTGAGATACAACGAAGGTGGCAGTGACCTTAGGTCAGGATGTGAAGAAGGAATGGGAGTTTGCCCTGGTGAACAAGATGGGAAAGGACAGAGCCAACTTACAAAGCAAAGGCAAGGACGTGAGACAGGGCCTCCCCATTATGGTCCAAGAAGAGCTTTCTAAAGATCATGTGAAGACTGAAAAGCCTTCCTTCCTTGGAAGGAAGGGCCTGGAAGGAGCTGGCTGTGTTTGGAATACTCTGGAGGAGACCACATTAGTAGGAGACAGAGAGGCTGGAATAAAAGCCCTTTCATGTTTTTCTAAAGTCTGAGATTCCAAGTTGACCCTGAGTAAAAGGAGAACATAAGGTTATTTTCCCTCTGCACCCAAGAGGCAGTGTCATGTCTCTGGACTAAAGAAGTGTCTGGAGCCAAAGTTACAGGATTACCCAACTCCAGTGGGATCTGTATCCCGCTGCAGCCAGCCTTCAACACGCACAGTCTCTCCTGCCCGGAGGGCCTTCATCTTCCCAGAATCGAGTTTTGGCTTCCCCTTCACTTCTGCAAGGAGGGGCTGAGCCCTCTCTGCCAGAGTGAGGACTTGTGAAAGCATAGGGGAAGGGCCCAGAAGGGCTCCAGCCAGCCGCCCAAGGTTGAGCTCCCAGCCAGCACCCTGACTGACCCCAGAGGACCCTCAGCAGAGATCCCAGAGATTCAGAACTGTCTCGTTCTGACACCCCATCACCAATTTCTCCCCTGTCCCCTGGGGGCTGGCATCCTCAAAACATGGGTATGGCCATCCCCATTAAACACAGTTCTCTTCTGCCAAGACTAGGAGCTTTTGGCTGCATTCTCTGCCCCCAGTGACATTAGATGAGCAAACTGAATATCATTCTGGTTCCAAAATGATTCAGAGTGGGGAGGAGAAGGAATTGAGGGGTGTCTCCGGGAGACCAGAACTTTGTGATAACTCCAGAAAGAACGGACAAGGTCTGAGCTAGGGCTGAGGCCCCAAAGAAGAGACTGTTAGGCGACTGGTGACTAATTGGATGAGGGGGGAGTGGGTGAGAGGCAGGGAGGGGATAGGATTGATTCCAGAGTTCTGGCTTGGCTGACAAGCTGGTGGAGGAAACAGAAGGAAAAACCAAGGGAGAGGGATACATAGTGAGTTATTAATAATAAGAAATGCCCATCATCTCTTGAAAATTTACTTTTTGCCCAGTAGGAAAAACGCTGTAAATGACTTAGATATCAACAGAGAGGAAGTTAAATAAACTGTTATATCCATACTAAGCAATATTATGAAATATGAGGAAATAGTCACAATAATTTATGCTTTGGAAGGGAGTCATAAAAAAGTGTTAGAGTAATTCTATTTTGGTAAAAATACTGTTTGTGTCTATGTATGAATTTTTTTAAAAAACTGAAATAGTAAACATCAAAATATTAAAAACAATTATCTCTTAATGATTTTTTTACCATCTTTATGTATTTTCCTCATTCCTTCCCTAGGAACAAAATCAAAGGTTCCTAATCCATGTCCTCTGCTATAAAGATACAGAGTCTGAACTGACAGTCCCTTGAGGCCATGCCAAAGGGTTTGAAGGTACTTCTGCCCCGCACCCTGAGTGTTTGTCACATGGAAAAGCAGCCCCTTGGGCCCTGGCAGCAGCTTGGCGGCTATTTCTCTGGGCTGTGAATGGTGCAATCCTTCTGGAGTTTAGACCCTAGTCTAGGTGGGACAGAGGCCACTAAGGAATGGCATCAGGATCTCTGGCTTCAGAGGGTGCTGGGGGTGTGCCTTCCAAGTGGATGAGGAGGACAGGGGTGAGATGCTGTTGAGCTGGCCTACGAGTACATGACAGACACGCAAGAAAGCCGTATTGAATGAATTGATGAAGGGGCGAGAGCAACTTTGTGAATCTTCTGGATACATTGGGAATTCTTTTTATCAAATGATGAGTGAATTAAACAGAATTATAAAGAAATTAAATCACCAAATACAAGTCACTATATGTTAGCTGCCCCAGATTAGTAGAGCTCAGTGCTAGTAAAATCTAAAGGGCGAGAGACACCCCTGAGCCCTCCAGAGCCCCCTGAGTTCTGGAGTGAGAAGGCCTGTTCTTCTCTAATGGTGGGGCCCAGCCTCCATGGGGTTCAGTTACATTCCACTAAGTGCAGAGAAGCGGGTGGAACCGGGGGGTGGGGGTGGGGGGTTCTCACTAGCTGTGTCTTGTCACATCCCAGAGCTCACTAATCTCTCACTATTCCCCCCAAATTTCTACATGCCCAGGATGTCCTTGGATACTTGACTGAAATTGGCAAAAAGACCCTGACCTTTTTCTAGTAAAAGCATTATCAATGTTCTCTGATTAGAATGACAGCCCATTGTGTTTTTCTTCCTTTCCTCAAACCCTATTCATGGAGGAGCATGAGGATTTGAGAGTTGGTGATGACCTTGACAGCTCCTCCGACCACCCTGCCTGGAGAGGCCTCAGGATTCAGTGGTATTTCCTGTGAGCCGATTTCTAGACCCATTTCTGTCTAATCACTCTAGCATCTTCTAAGCAGATGTAGTTGCCGTTTCCTGGCAATTACTCTTTACCCTGCCTCCCTCTGCTCTGCGTGGCTGTGATTTCTGGCCCCCAGCATTGGCAGAGGTTTAGAATCAAACTCTCAGTCGAGCGCTCGTGAAGGTCAGAGCTGCAGTGGTCCTGGGAGGGCACGCAGTCCAATCCCCGCGCATGAGAGCTCATTCCAGTTCTTTTCATCCATCATCTCTGAGCTGCTCCTCTGCCCCGGGCTCAGTGCCAGGCTCTGGGGGCTCAGAGCTGGCGCTCCCCAGTCTCCCCAACAGCCCTTGAAGAGTTTGCTCACAGTCTCAGAGGAAGGACAGACAGTAAACTTACCGAATTCACTCAGTGTGATGAGGCTTCAGTAGAGAGCCAAATAAAGTCCAAGAGCAGGGATCAGAGGGTTGATGGCCAACTGGACATGGTGAGGTCAAAGAAGGCTGCTAAATGGAAGTGGTTTTTAAAATGTAAAAATTGACATTTTTTAAGGATTATAGTTACGGTGCTTTCAAGGAGATGAGGGAGTAACATGTATTTCCAGTAGAAACAACGGCCTGAAGGTGCAGAGCCTGGGCACTGGAGTCAGACTACCAGGGTTTGAATCCATCTCTAACTAGCCACATGACCCTGGTCAAATGATCTATTCATCCTCTCTCAGCTCAGCTTTCTATTCTGTACAATTCTCAGACACCTTAGGCAGGTCTGACCCATGCAGTCACGGGGCACGTCAGAGTGCCCTTGCCAAGGTCATGCCCTTCCCTACTGAGAGGTGCATGTTTGGTACAACAGTTTTCCAGTAGATAGTAGTCTAGCGCTTGCTTCTGTTAAGTAGGTAGAACAGGGAAAAGGAGTCCAAAATGGCGGTGGCTACAGACAAGGAAGGGAAAAGCCTGTGAAAATGAAACAAAAGAAGGTCCGAGGACCGGAGAGAGGACCTCAGGTAAAACAAACAACACTCCAGGCTGGCCCAGTTTACATAGGACAGGCCCAGGGAGAGAGAAACATATAAATAGAGGAGCCAGAGCCAGCTCTCTCTCTCCCGCGCACTGGGGCGCTCTTCTCGTGTCTTTATTTATTTATTTTTAAAAATACTTTATTCTACTTTACAACACTGTATTGATTTTGCCATACATTGACATGAATCAGCCACAGGTGTACACGATCTCCCAATGCCGAAGCCCCCTCCCACCTCCCACCCCACACCATCTCCCTGGATCATCCCGTACACCAGCCCCAAGCATCCTGTATCCTGTATTGAGCATCTGTCTCTTATACACATCTCCCCAATGTTCATTGCAACAATGTTTATAATTGCCAGGACATGGAAACAACCCAGATGTCCATCAGCAGATGAATGGATAAGAAAGCTGTGGTACATATACACAATGGAGTATTACTCAGCCCTCAAAAAGAATAAGTTTGA